>LIEC01008652.1:0-49705 GCA_001925005.1 Drosera capensis | reverse complement strand
GGGGGGGGGGGGGGAGAGAGAGAGAGAGACTGAGAGAGAGAGTGTGTGTGTGTGTGTTTGTAGGTGTGCGTGGATTCGAACTGCAATTCAAATTATAATAGAACGAAATTCTCTTTCATTGATTATGTTTTGCTCCCTGATTAAATCTAATCACACTAGATTTATAGATCGTTGGCATGTCTCTTACTAATTTGTCACCTACTTCATATTGATTAGTATTACTTTAATCGCTGACTAATTCGTATTTGTATGATTAACATCAAAGAAGCACACTCTCCGTGATGAACATGATAAATGTTGCTCACACATTTTTACATCGGACATGAGTTGTTTCTAGTGGTTCTTTGTTAGCCGTTCTATTTTTTTCTCATATGCCGCTTTATTTTGTTTTGTTTAGGTTCTCTGTTTAAATAAATTAAAGTGATAGATTTAAATGAAACAGAATGATAGGTTTAAATGAAACAAGTTGACTATAAAAATTGAAACAGAGCCTCTGAAGAAACTAAAGGAGAGCGCGTTAATAAAAATGAAATAGAACGTTTGAACAAAATGAAAGAGAGCATCTGAAAAAAATCAAAATAGAACGTCTAAATAAAAATAAAACAGAGAGTTTGAATAAAAAATAAAACAAAACGCCTCAAGGAAAACAAAACAGAGGCACTCTGTTTCAAAACTAATAAAGACGCTCTATTTCAAAATAACAAAGACGCTCTATTTTTTAAAAACACAGATGTTCTATTTCAAAATAACATAGGTGTTTTTGTTTCTTAAAACACAAGCACTCTATTTCTAACCAAAAAATCAACCCAAATAATAACAGCATAAACCACAATATGAATACGAGTCTTTGATAAAGGAAACAATGCTCAATAACATGAAAATTTTCGATGTGGCATTTTATCGGGCATCTTGTGTGCATCCAACTTTTAACTCATCAAAAGCACTAAATATTCATGAAATTTCTCCCATGGATACCAAATCAAATAATAACACACAATGTATATCACATACAAACCTATACTCATAACAAAAGAGCGTCGGGATGACAAAATAAAGCGTCTGAACAAAATTAAAATAGAGTACACGAACAAAAATGAAACAGAACTCCTGAATAAATTCTAAAAAAAAAATATAAAGAGCAACAACACATTGAGAACAAAATTTGATAAAATGCAAGTTTCCATTTTTTGGTCATGACTCTATACAAACAAAATCCTAATCAACAACTTATTTGTCCGTATAATCCATTTATACAATCACTCTGTACTTGATTTGCCCATATAATCCATTCCCATTCATACATTCATCCACATATCAAACAGAGTCTCATATAATATCAGTTCATTTACCCATATAATCCATACATTCTATTACAATCGCTCCTAGATTCACATTCGCTTTCGCATTAAAATCAACGATCACACCTCTAATCAAGTCCAAGATCAGCTTCGAAAGAACATCGACGTTGCTGCTAGATTGATGCGATCGGTCGTTGTCGAGATCACGATCGAGTGGTTCGACGGTGGTGGCAGAGACTTGTGATAGAGAGACGTCGAAGACGAATGACAATGAGTGACCGATGTCACGGTGACCGACGACGGAAACAACGATGGCGGGTTGTAGTGAATCGGAGAGTGGCGGGGGAGGAGGTAGAAGGAGAGAGAGGGTAGGAAGTGAGATTGGAGTTGAAATTATATATTTTGAAAATTATTTTTTCGTATGTATATTTTTTAGAATAATTTTGAAAATATGTAGTTTTGGATCATTTGTTGAAAAAATCATATGTTATTATGTATATTGTTAAATCGTGAGAAAATTCGCAATAATTGGAACCTTTGAGATGTCAAATATTTTTTTTATATCAAATTATAAAAATGACTATATTCATTTTATCATAAAGGTTGGACTTGTTGTTGCATACTTCTCCAGCATTTTATATTAATCAAACGAATTCAATGTAAATCATGGATTGGTTGTGATTTGAGCAATTAAACTCTCGCCAAACTGACATCAACATCACCAACTAAGTGCTAATAGCATTAGCGCAACGTTACAAGTTGATTAGCTGTAATCAACGTGTAAGGTATATATGCATTTGAATTTTGGCGTGACAGAGTACACGATAGTGTTTTGCCAAAACCACGGACGCACGCAATATCATTTCCTTTCTTTCATTTCTCTTATTTTGGAGAGGACACAAGACCACCAAAATTGGTTTTGCTTCGACCGAAAGAAAGACTCTTCGAGAAGTAATCTGGAGACGTGTGGGAGATCCTGAGTGTTTTCGACATATATTTTTCGTATCGATATTGCATGCATTTACGTGACCGAGAGTGTTTTCGACATATGTAATGTTTTTCCAATCAACAAAGTTTAGGTTCGTGATAAGGAATTCGTTCCTAACTATTTAGTTAGAGGTGAGATTATGAAAATATTATTTTATTTTCTTCTCTTGTATTTTTGTTCAAATTATAACATTATCGTGTATTTTATTATTCAATATGTATTTTGAGAAGATATATTTTCTTATGATAATGTTTGATCATCCCGTAACAGTATATTAGTTAAACTATTACTGATGTATCGTAATGAATTTGTGATAAACAATGTTCAATTATCGTACGACTTAGATAGAAATTTATATTCATAGATACATAAATCAAATTAGTATTCCTTCCATTTCATAATTTTTACAACGGTTTGTCCAATCAGAATGTCCAAAAATGTTTGTAACATTTTCTCATTTGAAAAAATTATATCATTGAAAATATAATTTTTTATTTATTTTATATCACAACATATTATCGCATCATCTTTTTCTTTCCTTATTTTTCATTTTTTTTTTCTCACAAAGATAAACAAATAATCTAAATTTTGGGAGAGTGAATCAATCCCCCGATGGATGAGGAAAAACAAAAGTGACATATATATTTTCTTTCTTTTGTTGTACTTGTCTTGTGATCCAACCTTGTTTGTTTGAAAATATCACAAATGTTGTTGAGGTTGGAAGCAGACAACCCCATTCCTTAAATTTTTATATCAAGTTAATTTATTACAAAAATTTTGAGAGGAATAATATATAATTTAAATGAGGCTGAAGGGTATTAACTTTTTTCCAGGCGATGGACAACACTGTGCAGTCTATCATCGAGCATGTTCACTCACAACTTCGTCGAGATCACCCCAGAAACGCACACAAAGCTAGACTAACGTTCAAGAGTGAAAAGCATCAAAAGAGCTTACCCCAAATCATGCCGTTACAGTTGCGCATTGGACCACATGGATCCACAATCACACAGCATCCCCTTTCTCTCTCCTCTCGCTACAACAACAACACACATCAGCATTACAAATGTCGAGCGCACGCTATCCCACAACACCCGATCACACCAAAATGGCGACGACAACGACGAAATCGAAATCGCCGGAGTCGGAATCTCTGATCGAATTCACGGAAACAACGGAGCATCTGGTGGATACGGCGACGGCGGAGTGGAGGCGTAGGAAAGTGACGGGGGAGGATTCGAGGTTGCGGCCGCGGACGCCGCCGTCGAGGCAGCAGTCGTTTAGGGATGATTTCGGACACGCGGCGGCGGAGACGTATTTGATTACCAGGCTCAGTTTCAGTCTCCTGAGTTATCTCGGGTACGCGCTTTGGGGTTTAGATTTGGTTCGTGTTGATCTCGTTTTTTTTTATTGGCTCAGTAACATGTAACTTTCCTCTACCATGTGATCAGCGAGAATTATCAGCGAGGATTATGGAGGAATCAGTTTTATCATAAATTCGAACTAATGGTGGAAAACCCGGGAGTCTATATCTAACAAAAATAGCCTTAAGTGAGCTTGTTGGAGCTGAAATCGATGTTAGTTGATTCAGGTTTGTTTGTCTGGGCTTATAAGTGGATGGAACTGGTTTATAGGCAGCTTCTTGGCGAAATGAAGGTTCTATTGGGTTTAGCTTTTAGTATATGACTTAAATCTTATAACAAGCTTTGACCGTAACTTATAAAAGGGGTCTTATGTGCCTTGGTTTATAGGAATAATATTTTTTCAAGTGGCTGTGGTTATTTAAACTGTAACGCATAAAGGGATCCATAAGCATTTGTTTAACCCCGAAAAATGGGACCCTCAATTGGTATGCATGGACTGCACACTGATTGACATGACAAAGGAAGATTACTGCTAGGATGTCTCTTATCATTAGTTGGTCTGAAACTGTCTTTCTCGTCTGTGATATTCAATGGCTCCACATGCTGGTATACAAAATCATCGGATGAAAGAGAAAGTTTGAAAAATGATGTTTTAAAAAAATAACTAAAGGGCCACCATTCTATGTGATTTTAATTTGATGTTTATGAAGTTTTTTTTTACCATTGAAAATAATAAATTTATTTACAAAATTATGGAGGGGATGGGTCAACATAATCCATATCCCTGAGCTCCCTGTCTAATTATTAGAAAGCTAAGTTTCTTTGCAAAGTTACATACACACATTCTATAAATGTCTATAAATGTTACAGGAGTTTCTCCTAGAATGAATAAACCATTATAGTTTCTACAAATGAAGCTTTGAATTGGCTTACAGTTGAAAAATTTTGAGGCAAGAGGAATTGATGAAGAGTAGTGACTTCAGTTTGAGAAATGAGTGAAGTCGACTTGTGATTGCTTTCTGAAGTATTGCTGATCATTATGTCAGGTTTAGAACTTGTTGATGTTCTCAATGTTATGGATAGGATAAGATGGTTTTGTCACATACTGCTGACTGCAGCAATAGTTGTTATGGTCTTCTGCGTGATGGTGTCATGGTATGCACTGTTTGGATATTTGGGAATCAAACTTGGACTTTGTTCTTGGGATGCACAAAACAGTAGTCATTTTCGTTTTCTTCTTGGGGAGTGTGCCCTGTTTGGATATGGGATGCCAGTTTGTTGGACTGGAACTATTCTCCCTTCTTATATGGAAACGAGAAAAAGAAGAGAAAGGGGATAAGTAAACCCCCAAAACGTGCAAGGACTGTTGCAAACCACACTGTTTTCTTGTGTTATTAATTATTATTATTATTGGAGGAGCAGAGTGATTAGCAGATATGGTCGAGGCGATTTTCTGGTTTGATTGTATTGTAGAGTATTTATATGTTCTGTGCTAGTAGTGTGTGGCGAGTGGAGATATTATACTTGTGCTGTAGTGAACTGGCTGATGGTAACCAAGTTCTTGTAAATCACGAGCTGGGAGAGTGTGATTTGTGGGGTATAGCTTTTGTTAAAAAAAATAAGTTAAGGTTGTGCTGCTTGGGACTCGAGATGCAGGCACTTGTAGTTGGGGTTGACTCTATTCTCTTAGGCAATCATACGGCAATCCACTTTTCTAGGTCACCATTTGCTAGATATGTTAAGTCAACTGATGGTCACCAGTTGCTGGGCTTGTTAAGTCAACTGATGCTCTGTCTACTTCTAGCTTTCCATTCTCTCCATTGCCATAAGCTAAAAATCTGAACTTTTGTTGGCGGTCTGTCTATATCTGTGCTTTTTAGTTCCAACTACCTGAAGACTATTCTGAGTACGTGTGCCACCTATCTGGATACTATAACCACTAAAGATCAGTAGTCTTTATGCAAACAAGTTGTACGGAACAGCATTATATTCCCAAATTCTCTAAAACTAGACCACCATTATACTCCAGAGTTTTGTATACCATTTGTTTCAATAGTGTGATATTCAATTGCTATATGGACTGTGGAAATACTGCCACCTGATCAACCTCTGTGGTACTTAATTATTCTTCTGGTACTGTTTTTTAGTCTAGTGGAAGTTCGCTTCATTTGAATGAAGGTCAAACGACTCTTAACAAACTTTTTGTTCCTTGCATTCCTTTTTCTCTGACACGTCTCAGCAGGTTATCATTTCGTTCTTGTTGGATTCTTACATTTTTTTTAAAAAACCAAATATATCTTATCATTTATTTTGATACAGGGTAGGCTACCGGTGGTTAACAAGGTTATTCGCCCTTGGCTGTTATGCTTTGCTACTAATGCCTGGGTTTCTTCAAGGTTAGTGGCCTAGTATGACAACTGAAGGAACTTCCTTGCGTAGTTTTGGTTTTAAACTTGTACACATTTCCATTTCTTTGACATATGTGTCACTATTTTCCTTGAAATCTAGCTCGTGTCAATATTCTTCTGATTGTGTGATACACATGCTGATAATGCATTTCTTACTCATTTCTTACTTAAGCACTTGAGAAATATCGTGGCACTTGAAGGCGATGCAAAATGATTTTTCTTAAAGTAGTATCTTGGCACTTGGAATGCAATGCTTTCATTTTCCTGGAGAGTGGACCTTTTCTCCTGTTCTCTTTTCCTAAATATGCAGTACTTACCGCATAGTATGTATGTCTAGACCTTAGTTGGTCAAGTAACTAAGCGACAGTCACTCCAAAGAGGGAAATTCTGAGGTGCGAAAAAGTGTACTTTCTAGTCGAATTATAGAAACTCTTCTAGATGCATTACTCTGCTATTTCTTGCAGATTATTTTCTGAAATAATGCCAATGAAACTGACAACTTTACAACTTTTGCTGCAGTGGGATATTATTACTACTTCTCCAGCCAGGTTCGAAGAAGTATTGTTTATGGAGATCAACCAAGAAACAAGGTATCTTGCTCTGTTGTTGCGTTTGGATTGATGGAATGGAGGTGAAATGGAACCATTTACTCTGCGAGAATGAGAAAAAAAGTTGTTTGGTTACTCTTTCTTGGCGAAATAGTCGAATCGATTCCGAATACAATTCCCCCCAAAACAAGGATTTTCATTTTTGGCTTAGATGAGCGGATCCATTTCATCTTGAATGGAATGCAAAAGAGATCTGAAAAAGAAAAAAAACTACTACATCTTAGGAATCCCATTCCGACATAACCAACCAAACAGACATCAAGGATTTTCCATTATAACCCCGTATTCTAAACAATCGCTTATTACTTTCTCCTAGCATCATTTTATCAATCCAAACACAACATTACTGTTTCTCTTGTACGACATCTTTTTCCTTTGTATCCAGCATGTACTTAAAAAAAGTTCTGATAAATAGCTTGTTTCGTTTCCAATTCTTCTCCTCTAATTTTTTTGCCTGGCATTTTCCTTTATTTGTGACTATACGTTTTGCAGGTTGGATCTGTATCTTCCAAAAGATTCTGATGGACAAAAGCCAGTGCTGATCTTTGTGACTGGTGGAGCCTGGATTATCGGGTGTGTGATTATCTATAACTTGAGTTGAGAAACTGATGAATAGTATTAGCAGTATCTTTATTGCATTTGATGCCAGAAAAACAAGATTCAGCCCACAGTAGATGTGAAATAATTCTTTATGGACTGAAAATATGAAGTTAATAGTGAAGAGTTTATTTCAGGAGTTGATGAACTCCTGTTGGAATGTCAAACATGCTATTAAAGTACTCCTTAGAGCTTATTCTTTATAATTTTCCATGTGCACATTTGAATGGTGAGGCCATGCAAGTCTTGGAATATTCTGTTAGGCTTTTATGTCTGGTTTATACTGCGATTAATTTTGTTGGTTCAGTCTCAGCTCTCAAGTATACCCGCTTGTCTAGTTGAAGCAGCCTTCTAATGCATCCTTTCTCTTCATTTACTGGTCTCTTACAACAGTAGCTATAAATATGTTTGTGTTTTAATTAAATCTCGCATAAAAAAATATTCGAAAATACGAGACCGCGGTGGATGCAGCCTGCTGGCTGCAGCAAGTAATGCAAGATTTACTTTTATACTGTAGCTTGATAAATCTATATTATAAGTTTGAGTCAGATTACATGCATAACACCTGAGTGTATTTTCTCAACTTACATATATTTATCACCTTGCAATATAGAAAGTGAAACTTGCAGTACTCGCTGCTGTCAGTATGTTGCAGTTGCTACAGCCCCAACACACCCTAATGTATTAGAGGAAATAATTTGTGCTGCAAGCAACAACCGACAGGTTTTGTAGTACAGTATTTTGCTTCTCGTTACTGAAATTTGTCTCTTTTGTATATTATGTTTTAATGATAAAACGTTATCGTACACGATTAACAAATTATTGTACACAAAGAGCAAAATATTGTAGCGCATATGGAACAAATAGTGTTCCGTTCTATTATCCTCTTCATTTGCTCTATTCTCCTCTTATCTAAGGTAGCCTCAATGCTAAACCCAATATCCCCTCTCACTGTGCTGTTAATCTTTATTGGTTTACTACTCTCTGGTGATATAGGTATAAAGCATGGGGTTCATTTCTGGGACTGCAATTGGCAGAAAGGGATATCATAGTAGCATGCCTCGACTACAGGTGACTGGTTTAGGGGGAGCAGTTAAAATGTATATTGCTCATTGCTTCATTTTCTTGCTAACTTTCTCGTGGCATTAAGTTTCTTCATGAACTGGAAGCTAAACTATCTACATGCCAAATCTATGTTACTAGTGTTTTGTCATTGTTTTGGCCATTTTTGCGAGTTTCTTAAATCTGGTCAGGTTGAACCAGGTTTGTCTGGTGAAAGCTTCTTTTGGCTTTTGACATTGGGCATTGGCAGAATAACATCTTTCTACTTCAAACCCAAGACTAGTGTTTTACGTTGAGTTGAACCAGAAACCTTGAGATCTTTACTGTGGTTTTGAAACATTGAAGATGTCACTGATATGTAGCAATGTCGTTTGATTTGGATGTGTAATGTTGTCGACTATGGATGACCCCACACAAATACTTGATGAATTCAAGTTCAATTCAATCCAATTGAACAAAGTTTGACACTTTCATCATAAGCAAGGAAATCAAACACCAGTACTTACTCGGGGGAAAACGGCTAGGGTGAAAAGACCCCAGGGATTGAAAATCCACGATAGTCAATTGCAATAACAAGGTTTTCCTCTTCAAGATAGCGACTATCTTCACTTTGGATGTGTCGCAAGCTTCGCAATCTGCATCTCCTGATACTTTGGCTTCATTTGTTCATCATGCTCTTAATCTTATTACAAACTATGAGAAGCAATATTTGTTTGGCTGTTGTATATTATTCTTACAAGCTAAATATTATTAAGTTATTGGATGAACTGAACCATATCTCTACTGCTCAACTCACACTGTACATAAGGGCATATCATTGAATGTCGGATAAGAATGCCCCACCATCAATGTTCCTTTAGGGTGGTCCAGTTGATGTCGAATAATTATCCAGTTTTTTCGAAAGAGGGGGTTAGCTGCAACACTCTCAATTTACTTATCAGCTGTTAACATATCATAACTGATTCTTCATTTTGTCGTGGAAATGAAATTACAAGTTCGTATCTTTTGAATGATAGGTAGCTTTATTCTAGTCGTCGGGTGTTTGTTTATTCTGAATGTTGGGCGTTGCATGTAGAAATTTTCCGCAGGGAATGATCAGTGACATGGTGGAAGATGTGTCTCAAGGAATCTCATTTGTCTTTAGTCATATTGCTGAATATGGTGGTGATCCTAACAGGTTGTTTTCTCTTCTTTCTGTTGTAGAACTGATTCTTTTGGAAATGAAATTGACTAGTTGCTAAACTAAATACAGAATTTATTTGATGGGTCAATCAGCTGGTGCACACATTTCAGCTTGTGCCCTCGTGGAGCAGGCAATGAAAGAATCTGAGGGCAAGAGTAACTCCTGGTCTGTTTCACAGATAAAATGTTATTTTGGTGCATCAGGCGGGTATGAAATCACAGAACCTGCTTTCCCTTTTTTTTTTTTTTTATGGGAAGAGGAGTTGTCATTCTCAAATATAAGTGCCTGCATGTTTGACTCGGGCTGACCAATAGTCGGTACCTTATTCAGCTGATTGAAAGATTCGTCCGCAGAACTTAAATATAGAACGTTGTGTTATTTATTTTAACCTAGGGGAATCCCTTGCCCTTGGAATGTAATTGTTTAATTTTATTTTTTAAGTGTCCAGCATTATAATGGCTATTAGTCAGGGTAAGTCCATTTTACAATATCAACGCTATCATTATTATTTTGTTAGACACTTTGGCTTTATAAGAAACAAAAACTTGCCCATCATTATTAAACTTTCTGTGTCAAAGAAATATACTTTCCACCGCAATTTATGGAGGTCATCCAAATTGTTTTGCAATCAAAGAATTAAAAATCATAGGTTAGAGCACCTTGGTCTATTGGCAGGTACCTTTTAGTAAATCATCTTCTCCCAACGAATTCCTGCCTTCTCTGGTTTTTATCTTCTATTCCCAGTCCATTACCTTTGTTCTACAGATGCTATGAGACTTCTGTTTCTGTGTCTAGTTTGTTTCTACTCTGGCTAACGTTGCTTTTCCAACTGTACTCATCAGGTACAACTTGCTTGGTTTGGTTGACCATTTTGATAATCGAGGCCTTTACCGCTCAATCTTCTTGAGGTATCTATTTTTCCAAGCTTTCGACTACATTCTGGCATTCTTTTTAATTAATTAACTAATTAATTAATTATATTTATTTTTGCTTTAAGCTTGCTAAGAATATTGAAAATGAAGGCATATTTTTCATAAAATAAACTCAGGTAGTGGGGGAGGAGTTGGGTGTAAATATTTTGCTTCGACAGCATGTTTGATATAATGAGCTACATATGAAGCATTCTTATTTCCTGCAAAAACACAGACAATGTTGTTTATTCTACTTATCTGGCTGCCTCTGTTGGCTCTTGCTACCTGTGTATGTGGGTTGGGATGGGGGTAAGGTGGAGACTACATTTCCTGGAGCATCTGACCCTATGTTTGGACGGTAGTGAGGCCCGGTTACCTTATGAAGGAGCTATATTCTGCTTAATTGATTAGAGATTACTTGAATGGTGCTCAACTCATGGTTTGGACGTTGTACTGCAGTATCATGGAAGGAGAAGAATCCCTCGGAAGTTTTCTCCTGAATATATGGTACAAGAAAAGACTTCGCGAAAGGCAGTCTCACTGTTGCCTCCCATCATCCTGTTGCATGGAACCGCCGATTATTCTATCCCATGCAATGCTAGGTCCTACTCTTTTTCTTGATTTGTTTTTCCTTTACGTGTCTTACGTGAGTTTGTGCTTCTTTTTAATGGGAGAGACATCAGACGTATGAAACAAGCCTTGGTAAGATAGTTTAAGTATCTGCCTTCATTTATTCTTCAATCATCAGTTATTTTTCCATTTCACTCTATCTTCTCTTATTTAGTTAACGAAGAATGCCAAACACTCTCTTATAAACTCTCCAACTGGGAACTCTCACTCCTATTGGGTCCCTTGTCGGAACTCACGTGATTTGGTGATGCAATCCTTAATTCCACTAATAACAAAGAGAGCGCGACCAAGGAGAGAAACCACAACTAGTACTCCTTTTAGTTAAACATAGGCATAGGTGTATAGTTGGTGATTCATGAAGCATGGTCTTTACTCATTAACTTGGGCCAGTTGTGCTCCCATGCCAGAGGATTGCAGGGAACCAACACTGATTGTAAGAACAGCAGTAGGGGAGACAACTTCACTATGTTGAACTTGAGGAGGAGGAACCTCCAGAACACTTTCTGGTGTATATGATGTGCTCATTTATTTTGTTCTGATCTCCCACTTATTCTGAGTTGAGAAATGATGTTTTCTTCTCTAGTATTGGCGCTGTACCTTTTATCCTCCACCACCACCCCTGCCCCTCTCCCCTCTCTGCCTTCCCCACAGAATGGGCAAAAAAAAAATTTCGCCCGACTATCACGACCTTCTGAGGGAGATTGGATGAGAGAGATATTAATATAACTGGACGTCACATGGCCTTCATTTGTTATGTTTTGAGCCTCTTCTTACTGCCTTGTTTTTTGCTGCCTCTTGCCATTGCCTAAAGCAATGCAGTGGATTACTTGCTACAATCGCTAAATTTGTTTCTTTGTTTGAATTGATTTGCTCTAATTCATTTTTCCTTGCACATGATTTTGACTCGCTTATAAATGCAGCAAAGATTTTGTAGATGCTCTCAAAAGTGTTGATGCGGAGGCTGAACTAATTTTATTTGATGGGAAAACCCATACGGATTTGTTTCTCCAAGTAAGTGATCACTCTTCACAGGTCATGATGTCTTAACACGGACTTAAGCTAGTATCATTATTTCTGCGTGAAAATTTTCCAGAAGATGCATATTATCAGCCTAGGGTGATGTGAATGCCTCCTTAATGTGCTGCTCGTATTTCAAGTCTCATCGCCCAAGTCCTCTACTACTTCATTTTCTGATCACTCTTTTTATATATCCAACTGTGTGAACCTGATGTTCTTGCTTTGGCCTGAACATTCAGAAAAGAACTGCTCTGCTCGTTATTGATCATCACAGAAATGAAGCTCAGCGTTGTTCACCTAAATGATCCGATATTGTTTGCAGGATCCATTAAGGGGTGGTAAAGATGAGATGTTCCGCCAGTTGCTCTCCGTCATACACGCAGGAGATGCAGAAGCTCTTGCTAAAGATGCTATAGCACCTCCAAATAGACGCTTCGTCCCCGAGATCCTTCTGAAGCTGGCGCATGAGATCAGCCCTTTCTGATGCTGTTCTTTCTACACATTGCCATAACGAAAGAAAGAACTGGAACCAGAGAAGCTTTTGGCTTCAATTGAAAGAGAACAGATGCACCATTTCTAGAGCCCTTCAGTCTGCATCTACAACAAAAGCCTCTGGGAAGAGCTGCTAATAGGATTTGGAAAAACTCTTGGTTGGACACGATGGGCTTGCACATGCTTTTGCTGAAAATGAACATCGATGCGTAAAATTAAATGGCATGATTGCTTCTGTTTGTCCTAGTAGAAAAGAGTAATCCATTTCGTTTTACCCTTTGCTTCAGTTCTGCGATCAAGTAGCCAGTCATTGGCTGAATCGAATAATAGCTTCCATATTCTTCATGCTTCATCTTTGTAGCCTACGATTTGAGGTGCTGTTTGGATCTCTGCAAGGCACAAAGGAATGGAGAGACCGTTTTGTCAAAATGGCAAATGTCTTGTTTCGTTCGTGCATTCAGCTAGAATGCATGAACCCGCTATTGATATGAAGATATATCGTGGATCTCGATCCCGTCGACTGTTCTCTGCCTTCATCTGGCTTTTCGATTCCTCCAGTCCTTTCAGATCCCGATGAGACATTCTATAAGGCTCCAGTCCTGGATGAGAGAAAGTCAGTTGAAGTCATAACACAACTAGGCACAGGAACTAAGGGAAGCAATATCTATCCCTATCCATTCAACCAATCATAAGCAGTGAGCAATTCCACCAGTCTTTCTGATGGAAGTGGGTATTCCACGGAGCCTCCTCACTTGAACCTGGATTCAAGACTTTTGGTCCCGTAGTGACAGGAGGATCATTCATTGGCTCTGTCGGCTTCTCTCAACTGAATTGAAACTGTGAAAGAGATACGTGTAAAGATATGAAGTCCATCTTATGAGGAGTATTTTCTACAATCAGAGAATCAAAGGATGTGGTGAGTAGCCTAAAGGTCCTAATAAACTGACCCTATCCCTATCCCTATTCCGTCGCTTTCTCATTTGAGATAAAAGCACTCTCTTGAATTGAATTCACTTCTTCGCCCCAAAGGTATGGCAGGCAGCCTTTCCGATCACTCGGTTCTTGTATCTGTTTTAGATAGATAAAGACCTTCACTTGACCAGGAACCGCAGCAGCCCTCTATGAAACTCAGAGCTTCCATCAAGAATCTATAAAGACATTGACGCAACAGAGCTCGGTTCGAGGTTATGTAATAAAGAATCGCTTCTCAAGTGAGAACTTTCTAATGAAGCCTAGCTCTGTCGTGCCATTTCTACCTATCTATCCTATCATTGGTCAACTCGGGAATCAGCTAGACTCGACTGTTTGGAGAGCGGTATCGAGAAATGCATTCCACTTTAGTCTAATTTACTATAAGAAGAAGATCCTTCTTTTGACATAACGTATTCTATTTGATTTTCTATTTAGATGACCGTAAGAAAAAGGATTTCGGTTCTTAGATCAGGCCATGCTTCACTTGGCTCCATGTTGTCGCCTGTGCCTAAGTGGTTGATCTTAGTGTGCTAGCCGCTGTCTCATTTTCATATAGTGAGCTAGAACATTGCTTTCTCTTTCTTAGCGCTCCGCCCTTCTTGTATAGTAAGGGGAACTCTGGTTACGCGGGGTCTCTTTTCTCTGACTTGACTCAGCGGTTAGAGTCCCGCTTTCATACTGCGAGAGTCATTGGTTCAAATCCATTAGTACGTAAAACCGACCCCTGCTTTTTTAGCATGACGGCAAGCACAGACTGACACCAAGGTTCTGCAAGAAAAGAATAAGATGTCATTGATACCTTGACACTAACTGCAAAACGAGCGATACCAAGAAATTCTGTTCTATGGGGCATACTCTCTATGAAAAATAGGTTTTGTATTATGTACATTGAAGAATCATTCTATGGGAAACAGAAAATGAACTATCTTCCCCATTGCCCATGCCTGCGAGCCTAGGAGCGCTTAGTTTTGAGACAACTGGTAGCATAGCGTATTCCCTCGAAGCAAGGCTACTATCAATATCATAAGAGTGTTGGATTTTTAGTGTGTTTTGAGCAAGTTTGATCACATTTTAATGTGTCTCTTGAACGTCAGTTTGGAACGACTTTGAGCTTAACATGATCTACATTTATTAAAGATAAACGTAGTGTATTAGCACTCTCAAAACTCATAAAGGGTGAATGAGAAATTGTTGCTCAAAATATGATGTTTGATGCATTTAATGTGGAGGAATATAGCAAACCCACATTGGAATTTATGTAGATGCAAGTGTGCCTTATAAGTGGAAATCTTGGGATAAGACAATAAATCCTTGGGAATACCCGGTTTTTTGTGTGGGGAGGATTGTCTTGGGTGGCAAGGGCTGCAAGGCGGTTATATTGTAGCCCAAGCCTATTTGACTTTGTTAGTTTTTAGCGTCCGCGAAACAGGATCCGTCACGTGTCTCTCCCATCAAATCTATTGAGTGTATCAACGTGCATTGCATTTTCAGATCTGTGTTTCGTTAAAAGTAGTGCAAACTTAAATGATTCATGTCGTTGTATCTTGGAGGTTGTTTGTCGTAGTCCATGTGCACTGAACGAGGCAAATAAGACTTAATGAAAGAGTCCTACTCGCCTTGACATAATATTAAATCTTCTGTTTTCTTCTTTCATTAATCACCTCTTCATCTAATCAATAAACCGACAACAATCTTAAGACTTATTTGAATTGTTTGATTATGAATTGGTGATTGCTTTGGGAACTAATTGATTTGTCTACGGATACCGACTACTTAGCTTACAGGTTTGATTACCTTCGGGACTACAAACTTGATTGCTTAGTCTACGCTTTCTGATTACAAATCCTACAGATCTCTATTGCCTACATCAAAGTAATAGAGAACTATTAACATAGTGCTTGTGTGATCGAAGTTTGTGACACACTTTCATTTATATCTGTGTATACAAAAGAAATGACAACTAAAGTTTCAAATACTACGACTGAAACAAGCACGAACCCTCCTCGTGTTGTTATGGCACCATCTATGATGCATGGGGAGAAGTCTGAGAAGTTCACGAGGGTGGACTTCAAGAGATGGCAGAAGAAGATGCTATTCTATCTTACCACTTTAAGTCTTACAAAATTCCTGACGGAAGAGAAGGCAACATTGGATGTAGAAGAGAACGACCCTATCAAGATAGTGTCGTTGGAATGGAAGCACAGTGATTTCCTATGCCGCAACTACATCTTGAACAGATTGGCAACACATTGTATAATGTGTACAGTTCGTTCGAGATCGTCAAAACTATTTGGGAGTCCTTGGAGAAGAAGTACAAAACCGAGGATGCTGGATCGAAGAAGTTAGTGCTGGCGCGATTCCTGGAGTTCAAGATGTTGAACTCCAAACCGGTGATGAATCAGATCTAAGAGATCCAAATCATCATCCAAGATATTCGGTTTTAGGGCATGAAGATCTGTGAGACTTTCCAAGTTCCCATCATCATTGAGAGACTATCCCCCTCTTGAAAGGATTTCAAGAATTATCTCAAACACAAACGTAAGAAGATGAAACTTGAAGACCTCATCGTTTGCCTGGTTGACAAGAAGACAGGCAAGATGTCATTGGAGGCGAGAGCCAATCTGGTGGAACCTAGGATAAGCCGAAAGAGGAAGCAACCCGGGAAGGAAAAACAGAAAAAAGGGCAAACAAAGAAGTTCAAAGGCAACTGCGTCTATGGGAAGCCCAACCATAGGGCCAAAGACTGCAGAGCAAAGAAGGACGGTCATGGAAAAGTCAACTTGGTAGAAAGCAAAGACGTGTCTGTTGGAATGTCCGAGCTGAGTCTTACTGCGGTGAATGTGGTTGGGAACACAAGAGAATGGTTTGTGGATACCGAAGCCACCAACCATACTTGCGCGGACAAGGGAATGTTCTCTTCATATACACCTGTCAATGGCAAGACACTTTACATGGGTAATTCTGCATCTTCTCATATCGCTGGATGAGGAATTGTTGTGCTGAAGCTTTACCCTTAAGAATGTGTTGTATGTACCTGATATTAGAAAAAATCTAGTCTCTGATTCATTGTTGTCTAAGGCAGGATTTAGGCTGGTTTTTAAGTCAGTTAGGTTTGTTCTGACCTATGAATATGTACTTAATGGCCTATTTAAGGTCAAGTGTATGTCTGTAACCCGCAAGACGGTTAATTGTAATAACAATAATAATCCTTCTTCTTACTTGCTTAAGTGCTCTGATTTATGGCATGTAAGACTTGGACATGTCAACTATAATACTATCAAAAGATTGGTAAGTATGAACTTGCTTTCGGAATTTAGAGTAGACATACATAAATGTGAGATTTGTGTAGAGGCTAAAATAACAAAGAGTTATTTTCCTTCTGTGGAAAGGAGTACTACGCCTCTAGAACTTATTCACAATGATATTTGTGATTTAAAGTTTGTGCAAACTTGAGGTGGGAAAAAAGATTTCATTACTTTCATCCATGGTTGCATAATATATTGTTATGTGTACTTACTATGAAGTAAAGATGAAGCTCTTGAAGCATTCAAGCAGTAAAAGAAATTCTTTGGCTTCAGTTAGACGCTTTCTCAAGAGAAGTCTAAGACAGATAACCGCTCTAATACGTATGCAATCATGAGGGACGTCGTTTAGCCAATAAATCAAAAAGTGTAACTGAATGGATCTCTCTTCAAACTAAGAAAAGGAACTTCTATATCATCAAACCAAAAAAATAATTAAATACGTTACGAGTCGATTTCCTCCCCTTTTCTTTTCGGAAGGGACATGAACATACTGCCATATCTTAGGTAAGCTGTCGAGCTATCGATAGCAGCCGGAGGACTTGAGACTTGTGAGAGATGAGAACTAGTCCTAGTACTGATTGTAAGCTCCTATTTACAAGAACAACAGTATATACAGCAGAAAGCAAAGAAGAAAGGGCTGCAGACGAGAGCATAGATTGATAAGTTTATAAATCGGCCTTTCCTTCACAAGGAAGACCTTTGTTCACATCTCAAGATAGGTTTCAAATTCAAAGAGAAGGATTAGATCAGCCTTTGGAATCTTGAAGGATGAGGAAAGCATATAGTGGTTAAAGCAGCTAGACCACCAGCTTTCGAAGAAAATGGAAATAGGCTCGTGGTAAGGGTGTTAATCGGGTTGGTTAGGGTTAATTGGTTCGATTTCCTGTCGGTTTGATATTTCTAACCCAAAATCAAAATTGAACCGATTAATTAATCGATTTGAAAATCAAAACCAAAACCGTTTATTAATCGGTTTGATTTTTTCATTTTACTAAGGGTTTTGTTTTTACGAGTTTTTAGCGATTTTATACGATTCCGTTTTAATTTTTTTTTTGTGATTCTAATTATATTTATCGTTCGTTAAAATAATTTTATAAATTTTATCACATATGTTTGCAATAATAAATTAGATATATCGAGTTAAAAATAGAGAACGACATAAATTATACTAAAAATATATGAACAAATGATTTTTCATAGATCTTTGTTTTTGTTTTTTTTTTTCTTGAATTTTGAAGTGAGCTGCTGATTTTACTGTCCTTACGAGCAATTTGTTTTGTCACCCATTTCTATAGCTTTATGCTAGGTTAGTATTATGATCATTTCCCCACGATATTGGCTTTCTGCAGCCATGCTCGCATACAAGACACTTCCTGGAACAAAACTGTGGAAAAAATTGGTTCATCTTGCGCTCCAATTACTAGCTTTCTCTGTAGCTGTGGTTGGGGTTTGGGCTGCACTTAGGTACCATGTCGACAAAGGCATCGACAACTTCTATAGCCTTCATTCATGGCTCGGTCTTGCCTGCTTATCCCTATTTGGCTTCCAGGTATCCTCTTCATTCTCTTTCTTTTCCTGTATTACATTTTTTTTAGTATGAGAACGTATGGCCATCATATATGATGTCGTTTCCTGCAGTGGGTCGCTGGATTCATTAGTTTTTGGTATCCTGGAGGCTCAAGGAGTGGTCGGGCTTTCCTCCTCTCATGGCATGCTTTCTTCGGATTGTACATCTATGCCCTTGCCCTTGCCATTGCCACCGCCACCGCTGGAATCTTGGAAAAGGCTACCTTCCTTCAATATAAGGTGATTTCACGATTTTCGAGTGAAGCAATCCTGGTGAACTCCATGGGCATTTTGATCGTAGTTTTGGGAGGTTTCGTGATTATGGCCATTATCACTCCTGCCAAAGGTGATACTCCGATATACAGATGAAGCACAAAATTTGTGGCCTGCCATTTTCTGGGAGGGCTGTATTCATATCGACCTCAGGATCATTTACAATTTACAGCACAAAAAGATGGTTATTTGAAAACATGTACTATTTCGAGAGCAAATTGATCTGAATATATCATAGCTAGCATGAGACTGATATATTCAGAACAATTTGAGCATGATACATAGGATACCATTCAGAATACTTGATCTTAACTCCGCACATATCAAAATGAATAGTATGATTCACACCACCCTTTGTAATGTTAAATAATGAGTCTAGTATATCTAGAGATCGTCGAGGATACATTGGGAGTGAAACTAGATGATTATTACTAGGTCATAATCTTTCGGTGGCTCTACATATAAGAGTCGAAAGGTTGTCATGAATAGATAGGATATCAGGCAAATCACTTAGTAGCATAACAATTTTAACTTCTTATACAGCAAGCGATAAACACAGCATGCATGAACTATGTAAGCCAAACTGCACAGAGTTGAATCAGTCGTATCCAATTCCAAAATCGTCAAGATAATATCTTAATCCTTCAAACCCACTAGGCTCCCAACATTGACGACAAATTCAACACAATGCATAACTACAGCATATTAGTACAAGTCTATTGTCCATATATCGACTCAAATCCATTCGTTGAATAACCGAATCAATAAAAAGTGGGGCAAACAGGTCCTTTAGATAGGCCAAGGCGAACTTCCATCCCATGATGCATATCCACAGGCCGGAATGCTTCTGAATCACGAGGATCTGCAAGAAATCATAACAAAAAATAAGTTGCCCGCTTTTCACCTCAAGAAAGATAATAGATCAAACAATGCGAAAAGACTCGGTATAAAAGACTCCTCGCCATTCAAATAGTCTTCTACACCGATGTGATCCAAGCTCCCTGTAAAAGCCTCTAGTCCTAGCATAGAAGAAGGGATTGGCCCCTGAGGCCTCTGAAACCTGCATTTGTTTCAAAAGCAGCAAATTAAAACATCATGAGCCTTATAACAGTAATGTACACTTCATAGTTTTTACATGATATTCTAGTCAATCACCCACGAACTCCCAAGAAATAAAACTAGGTAAGAGTAAGAATTGGAAGGAGGAAGATTCAGAGTTTGAGCATGCATATTCTAGTCAATCCCATGCTTATTCAATGGTTTGAGCTTTAGAGTTTTTAGAACTAAAAGTCGTTTAAACCTTTAGTACAATGCATGGCATCTAAGGTTTGATCTTGCTTCCGCATAGAAACTAGCTCTGATTAAGAGAATGAAAATCCTTCCCAACATTGTAACCAAATCTATGAATAATTCGCGTATTTTATGAAAAATCCATGGATTTTTCATTAATAGAACTCATGGTTTGCCATATTGATACGTATCGAGCCGATACGGACCGATACATATCGTTTTTCTAAAAACGGGTTTCGATACACCCCTGATGCAAGCGATACATCCGCATCGGAGGTGTATCGGCCGATACAACGGATACGTATCGGCCGATACAACGGATGCGTATCGCGTATCGAGGCGATACAGGACGTTACGAACGATACATATCATTTTGATTAAAACCCATTTTTTCCCCTTTGATCAAGGGACGGACACATCACTTTTCCTTCAACTTTCCTCACCTTTAAAACCAAATAAAACCGAATCGAGAAGTGAAAGCTGTTTTATCTGGTGAGGGTGATGATGCCTCTCTTAGCTTTAGTCCCCCTGACGATGGTGGTGATCGCTATGACACTAATCTAACTACAACAGACAAC
Source organism: Drosera capensis (assembly GCA_001925005.1). Taxonomy (NCBI): domain Eukaryota; kingdom Viridiplantae; phylum Streptophyta; class Magnoliopsida; order Caryophyllales; family Droseraceae; genus Drosera; species Drosera capensis. The sequence continues at coordinate 29,163 of LIEC01008652.1, read as the reverse complement.
AATTATTATTATGATGATGTGGGTGGATATCGTGGATATTGCAGTTATGGCAAATATAATTTTGGTGCATCAAAATCACAATATAAAAGCACTCGTCATTCATCATTTATTTGAAGTATGTTGTATTATTATTGTATGTTAAATTGACATATTTCTCAATATTCCTTTACACCTGACCTGCTTTGACCTGACATTTAAACTTTCCAGCGGTTGGTTTTATATTTTTTGTGTTATTTTTGTATTTGTTGTTAATTGTTATGCTTGTTATAGCATTTTAATATGATTCAAAGCTTATTTTGCTATATAAAATGAGTAAAACTCCGTATCGATCAGTATTAGTCTGTAATGGTCGATATCGTTTCGTATCACTCATACGTATCGTTTTTGAAAAAAACGAAACGGATACAGTTTCCGATACGACGGACCTTGGCCGACCGGAAACAATCTTTTTCGTAATCGTGTATAATTTGAATTTTTTGTATAATTCGTATTTTTTTGGATTTTTTGTAAAATACGGGAAAATCTGAATTTTTTCAATATAACCAAACCTTCGCATAGAAATTACCGTATTATTCTCATGCCGAATTTATCCTTATGTTTTTTTTTTCTAGATTTATTTCTGTTCTTTTCAATTTTTTTCAGAATTTATGTCTGACGAATTAAACCCGTATCCGAGTTTTGTTACTATGCTTCCCACTTCTCGCAACCCTCAAAGCTCTGGCTCATCCTCAGAGAACCACCTTTCTTAAGTTGTTTGGTTTATGGATTTGATCTTTATGTAGTAATTATCATCCCTTTCCTCCTGTACTTGCTAGCTCTGATTATCTCTATAATAAATACATGAATATTATGAGTCTTGGTTTAAATACATGTTTCAGAAATCAGTGACTAGTACTAAAGTAATAAATCTTAAAATCCACACTACCAAAAAATGAACAATGGGATTGGTTAAAGCACTCTATTGATCTATTCCTACATCAGGAGGAAAAACTCGAGCTCTATGTAGCCATCGTCATCAAAACACAACGAGTATGTGATTCACTGTACTAGAAAACTGAAGGGAGGCTAAAAAGAAAATTACAGGTGCAGAGTAGGTAGATGCTAGCTGGGCATTATAGACTTTTCATATGCCCAGGCAACATCCTCGAGATAATACACTCCAAAGCCATGTAAGTTGGTGGAAGCAATCTAAATAACTAGTTGTTCAGGCCGTTACCATGGGCACATAAATACAGAGTTGAAGTAATACTGATATTAAAGAATTCTAGACTTCAAGGAACATGAAAGAGTGAGTTTGAAGAAAAAATTACAAACACAAGGGAAGACAAGATATCTCTACACTTGAAACCTACCAGAACCTCATTATTTTATTTCCTTTCCTCTCTTTTTTAAAGTTTGTCATGCTCTCAAATTTTGCAATTTATAAAGCATTACAACAATTTAATGTCTGTCAAAGGTTGCCAAAGCGAAGATACAAACAGTGCAAGCTAAAAATAAAGAGCATGCTACAAAAAAGAGCATTCTTAATGCCTTTAAGTATGTGGTTTTTATCAAGTACAACAAAGCAGGATGATCAAATACATCCTCCAATCGATATATATTATAAATTTAGAGAGCTATCCTATGGTGTGCCATCATATGTCATGTTATGACATTCTATATCAATTAATTCAATTGTGGGTTCAATGATCTTTTCATTTTTATTATATTTAATGATCATCAATAATTATGAAATTAAAAAGAAAAAAAATTAAATTTCGTCTTTTGTATTTCATTGATATTATTAAATCCTTCATATATGTCATGACAAAAGAATGAGTAGATTTTTTGTCGTTAATGTTAATAATTACGAGAATATGATGCGATTCAAAATATCTTACTATAAAAAGCCAAATGTTTTGTCAAAAAGAAAAAAAAGCACAAGTTTTTATATCACACAGTAATAGCTTGATTTTTATTTTTATTTTTAGTATAAGTTCATTTCATTTTATAAGCCAAAAAACAGTCCGTTTACATGGCCTTTTTTATGGGATTACATCCCTATCAAAACAAAAACACACAAAAACAAGAAATCAAAACAACACTATACTATGTCTTCGTGCAGCTTCAATACGGTGTCAAACCCTTCATGTAATAACTTTTTTTTATTCATGGAATGATACAATTAATTTGATAACTCTTATCATTTCTGTAAAGAAGAAACAACTGAGTAAAATCAAGGTAAAAAAATGATTTCAAGGATCTCATGGGATGATATTTAAGAATATCGTGATAATTTCACATAGATTATGTTATATAAGATATGTGCATTCATATTGTTTACCTAAAAAAATTTTATGAAACTATTTGCCAATATTATCAAACATAAATGAAATATTTAAATAATTTAAAAATATTTTAATAACATTATTTTAACATCGATGTTTTCTAATGCGCATGATTGACCTTGATAACAAAAATAAAAACTTTTCACATTATAATATTTAAAACTTCATTAATAATAAAAAGAGGGAAAAAATCATATATTTTTTTTATATTTTTCCCTATTTATTTCATTTTATGAAGTTAGTTCAGAGATTTTATCATCAATTGGATAAAAACATGTATCATTCGATGTGTGATATAAATTATCTTTGTTCATATGTTAAAACTTAGTACAACAAGATTATAAATAAAAATATCATGGATTATTAGATTTCGAGAATCCATTAAATAGTCTCAATAAAATCGAAATAATTCATAAACATTCAACATGATATACACGTGACCAATAAAATATTAATGATATCAAGATAAGTAATCCTAATAAACAATCAAATTTATGAAAATTAGTCACATTTAAGATTAGAATATTCACTGTGCATCGCGCCGGTGACACACTAATTATATTAGAAACTCGAGAAAAAAATATAAGGGTCTATTTAGTATCACATTTGTTTCTTTTTTTTTCGCTTTACTGATGAAAAAAAAAAGCATTTGAATTTTTATTACTGTCTTGGAGCAAAAAATAGAAAATCAGAAAAAATATATTTTTGTTTTTTGCTTTTGTTTCTTATTTCATCTTAGTACAATGTTCAAAATTTCCATTACAAAAATCATTATATGTTGTAACCTGATGTTGGTTTTCGTTTTTTTTTTTTTTTTTTCGTCATTGGTTTAGGTTTCGCGGTTTTGAACAATAATACCAAATAGCCCTTAAATATCTGTCTTGATAAAAATCTGTTAGCCTGCTCAAAATAGTGACTTAGCCAGTTCAGGGTATTCCCCTTATTTTTAAGGATACAAACCATTAATGTTGCGGCAAGTGATCTTTCAGCCTTAAATCAAAGTCTATACCCCTACCCGAGACTGAAGATAATAACTTCTAAACCTCCATGAGCAAATTATTTGATCTGATCTATCCACAATCTTGATTCCAATAATGACAGTGGCAACATCACCACCACCATAAGCCACAATATCACCCAAGATATTCTCTCTTAGTTTACGCTTTACATTCTTCCCTAATCCCTAGCCATTTCTCAAATGCACAGTGTACTCTTTTTCATCATTGGCATCATCATACGCCCAGAAGAATACTAGCAACACATTGAATCCTTCTCTAGTTGTTCCAAATTGAAACTTTCGATACTCAACAGCGCATGTGCAACAAATACATAATACAATACCCTCTAATTCAGTTCAGAAACACACATGCCATAGGGTCCTTCCCCTCACATATCACACAACATCCTTGTTTCTTTTCCTCAACCACAAGTTTCACCAAGTTCTTGGATGCCAAAAGTTAGCTGTATCATTGTTTAACTCACCACAAACATCACAATATCGTCTATCTAGCACAATGGCGGATCAGGCAGAATTCAATAACAGCTCAATACTGACAGACGCCACTACAGATCAAGGTCAAATGCTGGAACGGATTAGGTTTATGTCAATAAAGCACGCATCTTTGTGCTGTAATTTGAAATACGACACATCCACCATACAGAAAAACCCTTAAACTCGAACTCAAGCTCAACATCGACTTAAACTAAGTCTTAAATTAGGTACATACTGCCATTTCCCTCCCATAAATTCATAAACATTTGCTGCAGCACGCAATATTTAACAAGAAGACACACAATTTCTAACTGGCCTCTCAAGCTCATCCACTCCAAAAACCACAATTAGCCCGTACACATCCAAAACAAAACCCAATTAATAACGCTGCCGATAACCACAAAATCAGATCGAATTAGTACCAATACTCTCATCTCATCACTACCTGGAGAGGATCTGCCGATCGAGATCCATCTTCAACGGCAACGCCGACCCATAAGTACTGGCCAGAACCTTCCTCTTAATCTCCTCCTCCCTCCTCTTCCCCTGTACCAAAATACAACCACCCCGAAACAACTTTAATTCGATTCGATTCAACAGAACACGAATAAAAATTAGGTGAGAAATTATTTGAGTTGGGATTGTGTAGAGTACGAACGGATTCATAGGAGGATTGGAGAGGATGACCTTCGACGACGTCGCTTTTGACTCCGTGGAGTCCGAACCGCAGCACGTCGATTTGGACGCCTCCGATCTCGTGGGCTATCGTCTTCGTCGCTGCTTCCATGGTTTGATCTCTATCGCTCTCGCTCTTCTTCCCCACTCGTACATAATCTATGGCACTCTCCCCCTCTCAAATTAATTAAAATAATTTTTTAAAATTTTAAAATAAATAAAATATTTTTATTTTTAATAATTTTTTACTATAAAAAAATATATCAAATCAATCTCATCTGTCACATCTCACTAACATAAAAAAAATATTCATTCTTTATCAAAATCCATATAATTTTTTATATCGAATCAAAACATTTCGATTAAAACGAAACGAATGGAGTATTATATTCTCTCCGTCCAATAATTATAATAACATATATGTGTTTGAAAATATTTTATATATATGAATATAAATCTCATTTATATATCAAATCATGTTTGTGGTATATCAATCTGTAAAAAATGGTTATAAAACTCACTTAGTGGCTTAATTTGAAATTACACAAAAAGAGTAAGAAAATGAAACTTATATCAATGGAAATCCCTTAAAGTATAATTTCCAGAACATTTTAAAAATCTAGATTTTGAGTTATATGTAAGAATTTATTAACCGATTAGTGAAGTAAGGTCAAACTATCTGATCTAATAAAAAATATAAATTTAAACGAATTAATTATTATTATTGGTAAAGTTTCACAATGGAAAATCTAATTAATTAGAAAGATAATAAGTCTAGTTTATACAAAATTTTAAAAAATAATTTTTAAAGTTATATATGAGAAGTTATACATTTAAACGTGTCGAATGATCGTTTTGGACAGAATCCGAGAATAATTATTTTGATCCCAAAAGAAGTCTAAATGTTTATGAACACTTCTAATAATAATAAATATATAAAATCATCATAATAGATAATCAAAACAAATATCAAAGGATTGTCAAAAACTCAGCATTATCACATGTGAAGAATTATAATAAAAGATAACGTTTAAATTTATTATATGCATATTATTATACCGTGAGCATAATAATATACGTTGGAATTTTTTGTCATAATCACTAATTATGTTTGACATGAAATGTATTTCGAAGTGTCTTATTGTCTATCACTTGTTGTGTGTCGTGATAAGATGATTTGTGTGTTTATGTTATCTTTTGTTTGTTGGTATAAAGAGAATGAATAAGTGAAAATATATAAATCCATATTTGTTGGGATAACCCATGATATAAAACATGAAGAACGTTGTTTTTGTCGCATATGTTATACAATGATTTGGTGATGACATTCTTTCGTCGATCTTCTAAGGTCGTTTTGGTTCGTGGGTCTTAATACGAAAATATCGTATTTATATAAAAATAATGTAAATCTAATTTTGACACTTATTTTTCTTTATGTTAATTTCTACTCTACCTAAATTAAATTATTTACCCATTAAATATCTACTAATTATCCAATAAATATCCACTAGATATACACTAAAATTATTTTAATTTATTTAGTTTTTTATAAATATAAGCTCTCCACTCCTTTAAAAACTTCTTAAAAATATACAAACACTCCTTGTCAAACAAAAGAAGAGATAAGCAAGAAAAAAATAAGAAAGAGAGTTTGAGAAGAATAGGAGAAGTTGAGGTTACAAGATGACGAGAATCCTTCTCCATTAATAAGAGAAGGTGATCAATTTGTTTAGAAATTTTGTGAAAAATCATAGTCTCTGCTATATGTTTCGATTTTAAAATATGTTAAATCCTCACATGTTTAGTTTCTGATAAATGTGATAGATTATGATTTGAAGTTTTGAATCTCAACATATAAATCAAAACGTGTGGATATTTTAATCTGTATAAATTGATTACAGTGATCATTTTGTGACTTGATCTGGATTTATACAGAAAGAGATAGAAAATGAGCCTTATATCAATGGAAATCACTTGAAATCTAATCCCTTATATCAAAGGATTTATGAGCTGATTAGTGAAATAAGGTCAAACTGTCTGAGTTAGCAAAAAATATAAACTTAAACGAATAAACTGTTATTATTGGTAAGGTTTCATGATAGAAACTCTAACTTTATAGAATGTTTATAAAGTCTAGTTTACGTAGAATTTTATGAAATAATTTTGGAATTGTATATGAGAAGTTACAGATTTAAACGTGTCGAAATGTTATATTGGATAGAATCCTAAAAGGAACTATTTTTTATTCCGAAATAACTTCAAATATTCACAACACTTCTAATGATGATAAATATATAAAATCATCATCATGAACTATCAAAATAAGTATCAAAACTTTTATCAAAACTTGACATCACTATATAATATTATTATGACGATTTTTCAAGAAATACAAACAAATATACTTAACTCCATAAGGTGATCTTGAATTGTTTCTGTGAGGTTACTCCAGCACAGTTAAGGAGCACCAAGGCTGAGATCTACAATGGGATTCAGAAAAAGTCAAAGTTCACTGTGGCCTTTATACTATGTCAACGTACTTCTTTACATCTATATCAGAGGTCACAGATCCGTGAATATGATTACAGAATGACACGAAAATGATGTTTCAAGAAAGCAATGCCTAATATTTCTAGTGACGTTTTTGGATCTCCTTTACTCTGAAACGGAAAGATAAGTGTGGAAAGGCATTAAGTGAATTGTGAAAGAAATTGATGGATAAAAATTTGAATCAATTATTAAAGGCAAAGTTGAATAACACTAGTGTTAGATAAACGATTCCAAGAGACTGTTCTGAGTCCTGTTAAGGAGAATGAATGATATTGTAATCGGTTTATATTGTCATTTATTCGTTGTAAAGTGACAAGTTGAATGTAAGTCTAAAACAATCACACATAATACTATTCTTTGATTTATTACACCGATAATGAAATATTAGAGTAAGGGATATGATCGTATTTTACATATATACTTTAACTAATATAAAAATCTTTGCGTTTTTACTTTCATTATATTTAACACTATTGCTAATCAATTTCAATCAGTAATAAGCTAAAAAAAACTAACGTTATTATAGTAAGATTTTGCATTATTACAATAAACTTAGAACAATTCTAGTGTTCAATTAATCTTTGTTAGTTTGGCAATTAAGTTAAAAAAAAGATTTTTCATCTTTTTCTTGTCTCACAGCAAGTTATCTCGAGATTTTCAATTTAATTATGAGAGAAAATATTATATGATATGATAATACGCTTAAGGATGCGAAGGATGATTGCAAATAGATTTTTGATAGTCATATTATCTCTTATTGTTCGATAATAATAGAGTTTTTTTTATAATAAATGTAATTTCTGAATTTATATGATATTGTATATATTTTATTGATTTTTGGGCCTAAATCAAAAGTGTTAATATCATACTTGTCATCAACACATACCCACTGTGCGATGCTAGAGATGTCTAACATCTATAACCATCCATGATATCTATACCATGATAGTATCATTCATCCCTTGCCTTGGTTGACACGATATCATCTTAATCAAATAATAATCGGATGCTCTCATCTAATCTTAAATAGATCTCACTTCAAATTGTACGATATTAAAAAAATAAAAATTATATTATAAAAAATTATATACATAAATAAAAAAAGCTTAAATTATCAAATTAATCGGATCCAATGATCTCGATCCTTGTTGTTGAACGGGCTGAGGATCCCAATGCATGAGGCACATGACTGACTACACACTGCAGCTTCGTAGAAGGCCGGAACCGGGCAAGTGAACAAGTTGAGTTTGAGCCGTCTACGCCAATGTTTGACTTTTATTAGACAAATTCAACTAATATAATTAATGAAGCATGTACGTGTAGAATACTTTTACAAATGATTAATTATTGAAAGAACTAGGATGATACTTATACGATATGTACGACGTCATTTTCGTATGCTTTCGGTGGGAAAGGATGAGAAGGACTCCTAAGTGTGATTTGATTAGGTTACTTGATTAGTTTCCCCCCTACCATACATACATTATAATTATGATTACGATTACGATGCTATTCAATTATGCTCATAATCGATCGAACAAGATTATAATGTCAAAGATCTATGATCAGTGTGGGGTCTGCGAAAGAAACAGTTAGAGTCTTAAACTCAAGATCGAAACATCATTTACCGAAGGTTATTTTATAAATGAGTCGAACTGGATGCCAAGGTGTCAAATTTATATCCAACAAGTTCACCTTGAACGATATATGGTGATGTGAAAATTTATCGACTGTACTTGGTGCTCATTGTTTTGATTTCTCGTTTTCTTTTTCTTTTCGTTTCTTAAGAGAAAAATATATTTTAACTCTCTAAACTTTTGATTTTTATATTTTGTCCTTTTTAATTTGAAAATAAACATATGTTTTTTATGAGCGGATTTTCTACCAAAAAAATTAATACTTACAGAAAGATATGTGTCAAAAACTAATGTGCTTATTTCTAAAGTTGAGGAAGACAAAGGGTAAAAAGTCGAAAATTCAGGAAATTAAATATTCCTTTCGTCCCATGTAATTTAAAACATGTACATATTTTGTATCATTTTATATACATGAATATAAGTTTCGTTTTTATATCAAATCATTTTTTATCGTCCTATAACATATATTAGGTTGAAATTTATAACTTACACAAACATTAATGTTTTACGATATATCAAACTTTACCTCGAGTATCCGATTTAAAAAAACATAAATAGCACTATTTCTCCTTTTTATTCTTTGAAAAGTTCGTTTGTCACTTTCTGCTACAGAAGACAAAAGAGTATTTGCGATTGAAAGTTGCTCTTTCGGATGACATGATTTAATCAAATAATTGAATCAATGATTACCTATTAGATTCGACCCCAAAAAAAAATGATTAGGTATTAACATAGAGCAATATACTATCTTTTAATCATAAACAACATTGAGATATATTTTATCTATTTTTATTTTATTTAAATTATAATATTTTTTAAACCATTTTATTCAAATTATAATTTTATCTTATTTATCAATTTTTTTATATAAAAATATCAAACTATCCTTATTTTATATCACATCAATCCACTCATCATCTCTTTTTTTTCTTTTTCTCGATTCCTTTATCTCACACAAAAACCAAATAATCATTTTTTATTAATTCAACACATATATAAATTATCGTGTTGAAAAAATTGTTATAATTTGAATGAAACGAAAACAGTATTATCAAATATTTTTTAAATCATTTTATTCAAATTATAATTTTATCTTATTTATCAATTTTTTTATATAAAAATACTAAACTATTCCTATTTTATATCATATCAACCAATCCATCATTTTTTTTCTTTTCTCGCTCATTTATCTCACATATTCACAAGAATAAAATCATCATTTTTTTATTAATTCAACATATATATAAATTATCGTGTCGAAAAAATCATTATAATTTAAATAAAACGAAAGCAATATTATCCAATAACAATATCCAGATAAAGCCACAACAGCAACCGCGGTACTCACTGTTTTTCATTCTCTTTTTTTTCTTTCTTTTTATGTGTGTGCCGTAGGAACCACGACACTCAACGCGGTGGCTGCGGTAAGAATATTAAGTCATTGATGAATTATCTACCAGCTCCAGCAAAAGGTAACATTTTACTGTTTTTTTTTTCTTGATTGCAAAGCGCCCCTAGTGAGGCATCTTAGGTCATTTTTCCTTTTTTTTTTCTTTTTTATACTACTAAAATATAAAAATTAATATGAATATTTTATTAATCATAATTTTTCAATTGTTATTCATATTAATTCGACTCGATTTAAAAATTAATCAAATCGATTTTTTCTCAAAACAAGATCAATTATGAGTATTTTTTTTGATAAAGTGAAAATAATTTTTTTATCTTTATTTTAACGTTATCAAGAAATATTCACAATTTATCTTGTTCTATGGAGAAAATTGAGGTGATTATTTTTCACATTGAATCAAACTAATTCGAACAATGATTCAAAAATTATGAATAATAAAATATTCATATTAACTTTTGTATTTTAGTAAATATTAAAAAAAGAAAAAAATATCTCAGTTGTCACCACTTGTTGGGCTTTAAAAAAAACCAAAAATAAAACGTTACAATTTTTAATATAGTTTTCAAATAGCAAAAATAGGTTTTCAAATATTCTTATCAACTTTATTCATATATTTATTGTTTTTTTATACTTTGACTCATTAAATATAATACTTAAAAGAATTTATTATTAATAAGGATAAGAATAAAATTTTCTCATATCATTAAAATATGTTTTTAAAATTTTTTAATATGTATGTTTTGATATAAATGATTCTGTGACATTGGAATCAATTTTGAACAACTAAAAAAGATCCAGCAATTCCCACCACTATCAATGCAAGAAAGCTACTATCTCCAATTCCACGAGAAGGGACCAATACTCAACTACACAAAACCAAGACATTAATCAGAAAATTGCCCATTTTACTGAAACTTGTATGCTATATGTACAAAAATCATGACCAATCATCCCAAAAATGAGCCAATTAGTCTCCATATCACTATTTACACTGGGACTATTCAACATAATTGGCTACCTCTCCTAAGGCTGATCTTGATCATAGGTCACGAGCTCGAATCCTGCAACTTCATATGCCCCCGAGCGAGATATTTTGCTTCGACCACTTGATTCACGAGACGATCGAATCAATCATGAGAGCATAAGAGCAATACCACACATCTTCTGATGATGTAAAGCCTTCCCTTTTGCTCCTTAAGGAACCTCCCAAGTTTCCTTGTTGAGAGTTTGCTGGTGTTGTAGCTTCCCATGGTTGTACTCTTCATCTTTTTTTTTTTGGGATTGAATCTTTATAAGAGAGATGCAGTGTTTTGAGTGTGTGTGAGAAGGATAAGTGGGTGAACTCAAGTATGAATCTATGAGGTTTGATTGTGTGATGAGAAGCAAAGGGGAGAAATGAGGTCTACTTATAGAAAAATACACGAAGGCAAGTGTGGTCCATGTGTGGGCTAAAGAAAAGTTGAAGGATCCTTCAAGCCACCACACACTCTACCCCACACTTGGGAATCTCATATCATGTCCTTGTAGTTGAGACCCTTCCCCACTTCTTGTGTGTTCCTTGTCAATGTCTGTAGGGGTAAAACTTTATCATGAGGTCTATTCACATGTATTTTTCTCGGACCAAAATTATAACGATTTAATAATTTGGATCGTGATTTTATATATGTAATGAATCTATATTAAATAATATAAAAAAAATATGATTTATTAGAATAATTTTGAGAGAAATTAATGAATATATTATATCTGATTTGATATTATTTTTTATTAAATTAAAAAATATTATAATTTTTATGGGATATTCAAATAAAATAAATATTATAATTTTTATGAGACGAAGAAAATCATTAAGAAACTTATTTCCACACAACGACATAGTGCAATTCTAGGATAGACTATGAAAAAACATCCCTTTAAAAAATCTATTATATCTTACTTTTCCTAGCATGAATTTGTTGCATGTTTTATTTGAAGATACAGTAGTAAAAATGTTACGTTGTATAAAGAAATAGCCAAGAAGGAGAAAAATGTAAAACAAAGAATTCATGATACTAAAATATAAAATCCCGTAATTTTATTAAGATCCAAATAAAAGGACGAAATATATATAGTTTGATCCATGTAAACGAAAGACATGTTTTTTGCTAACCGAGTTCTATTTGTACCCCCTCATCCTGAGATCCAACTCCAACAGTGAACTGATGATATATTCATGAAAAAACAAAAGAACATGTCATTTAAGTCGTTGGCCAATTAGAAACAAAGTTTTATGTTAGAAGAGTTCTAAAAGCATAGCGTTAAAACTTTCACATAAAATTAAGTTTGGGAATGTGGGAGGAAGAGTGGGGGGTAAGTGGTGAAGCCAACTATATTTTGGGATAATGGGTTTTGGTCTCTTTTGATTTGCTCCATCTCATATGCGATATTTATGTTACAGAAGAAGACACTTATAGGTTGTGGTCTCCTAGTATCCTTTGTTCCCTTTTTTGGGTACACCTTTATTGGGTTATTTAGCAACAAAAACAGCAACAGATCTCCTTTCCACATTGTTGCAAGAGATGTACCAAAGTGTAAGAATTGACCATTCATTTGTTAAAATTTGTGTATTTTCATGCATTAATTTATTCACATATGAACGGAGCACCATGCCCAGTCACCGTGTTGATGATAGATCAAAATTCCTTCTTCATGTGACGGATAGATCAACATGTGTAACCAATTCCTAACTTGCCATGTCGAGACGGGAAAGGGTGCAATGTACATAACAATGGTGTAATGAGATTATAAATTAAAACAAATGCTATGGTACTAAACTATATGTATGTACTTATTATCCCCTCTATCTCACAAAGAATGCAACTTTTTGATCGGGAATGTATGTTGATGACAAATTTGACATACATATAACAACGATCAAATGTAATTTTTTATAAATTTGTAATGAAACATTAATAATGATATAAATTATAATGATTAGATGTGATTTGATTTAAAAAATAATATTATTATATATACTTTTTTAATGATACGGAGAAAGCAATGTTGGAAAACATTTAGACAGGATAATCCGTGTACATGTTGCCACTATGAGATGACCAGCCTTCGGTCTCTCCGCTTTCGATGGATGTCAAACTGAGTCGGGCATCAGGCGCCGAGCTCCCTGAAAATCCTTACTCTGCATTGCCTTGAAAAGTCTATTGCCTAGGCTGCACGGTTGAGAATGTACACTTTGTGCAGAGTCAGCGAATCCAAGGTTTCGAACCTAATAATCCCAGTGGGAAGTTATTTCCCAACCTAAATCCTCCGCCGTTATTCATTAGATTCACACTACAATCGTATCATCATTTATCGAGCTATTTTCATCCTAAACAATTATAGAGATTATTTTTAATATTTTAAAAATATATCGAACTTAAGGTCCCACCTTATGGTTAAGGGAATTAATCAGTATTCATTGAATTGTCTTTTCTTGACACATTTAACAAACATATTATCTAAAAATAAACTGAACTTTAGGAAGTATTGAAACTTAATATGTCAATTAAGGGGTCAATACGTTTCAGGTCCAAAATAGTTCGTCGACATTGAGATCATCAAACCAATTGATATCCCTAGAAAATCCGCCTTATAGATTGTGACAACTCATGTAACATCTACTCTTGGCACGACACGGTTCAGCCATTTACATGTTAGCTCGGACCAAATGCACATTGTTCTAATCATATAACCTTTAGGGACTAGTAAGGACCAGCTTGGGAGTAAGAAGTCAGACAATTATTGAAATGAAAATTGGATTATTGTGAAGTCAATTTTTATAATCTTATCGTGTTGAGTGTGTGTGGAAAAGGAGACAATTATGTACCCTGGAAAATAGGAAAAAACAATGAGATTTATAAAATAAAAATAAAGGAAAAGGGTTCGGAGACAATTGATTGGAAATGAAGTTAAAGGATATATAAAATGAAAGAGGCCCATTAAGCAATTGGGCTGGTCCACATTTTTGTCTTCAAGTTATGTATTGGGAGACATTGCATAGAGTATAAGGACTTGTCAGCACGTGACACGCTCGTGATAGACAAGTGCATCTGATGCTTACCAATTTTCACTGTTGATGATGCTGGAAAAAAACCCTTTTGTGTAATTTTCTTTTTCAGAACAGTGTATTTTTCGTGTCTTACTAATATTGTAACGGTTCTTTTCAAAGATCTTGTTTCAAAGGAAAAATACTAGATACTGTACAATGCATGCTTGTGAACCCATTACAGTATCAACTCTCTTGCATTAACAAATTCAAATATATTTATCTAGAAGATTTCTTGATGCAATCTTCATTTTAATTATCAAAAAATAAATAAAAATTCCTACACTAGCATTATCTATTCATCATCATGACTGGCTTAATATAATTATTTTCATCAATTCGATAATAGTTGATAATACTTTGACTCAATTTGATTGGATTAATTTTCATATGTTTACTAATGAGAAATTTTTTTAATGTTCAATCAATTCATCATGAAATGAACCAATAAAAAGATGATATGTATAAACCAATAAAAAATAGACATTGTTGGATGGTGTTCATTGTTGGAATAGAGAGGTTTTGATTTGATGAGATACTGTCAGCAACGTATAATTTGGGATGTATTGTTCGTGATGTACTGTTCGGACGTACTGTTTTGAAGATGTCATTTTTTTGGACTTACTGCAGGTGCGTTTTCCGTGCGTTTCCGTGCGTGTCACTGAGCCTCGACACCCTATGGAGGATGGTGTTCATTATTAAAGGAGAGAGGTAAATTTGATTTGATGAGGTACTGTTTGTAACGTATAATTTGGGATGCACTGTTCGAACGTATTGTTTTGAATATATCATATTTTGTGATGTACTGTAGGTTTCGGTGACACATTGTTGACTCCGATAGCGAGCAAACTATCTACTCCAACGACGTATGATCGACCACAACGACATAGTTTAAGTTTCGAGGACGGACGTACTGTGAGTTAGGATTTCTGAGGATGTTGTTTGTAATTATTATGTTTTGATTGAAAATTACATATGTCATTTTTTGTGATTAGAATAGTTAGGATTATAATCTTGTAAATTGATTTTAAATCAGATATGTTTCCTTATGTGACTAGTTATTATTAGTACGTTGATTATGATCGTGAAGTAATTGGTAAAAAAACTTGAATATGACTAATTGATAAATAAGATTGAAAAAAAATGACCAAATAATAATTCTCCCTATTTATAAAGATTAGAAAACAAGTATTCGAAAAAGAAACTGATGCATATAGTGTAATTAACACATTCTTGAAAAATTTAGCATAGAAATAGACATTCTTTCTTTGTTAGTACCATAGAGTGTATTTTAACCTGAGATATAGCATGAACAAGTCTCTAAACAATGTATGATCAATAGTGTCAAAAGTCAAAGTTACCTATTTTTTGGAAGAGTACGTATAATATATTCTCTCTATCTTATATTAATCGTAATGTTTTTCTTTTCAGATTGTTTTAAAATAAATAATTTTTTTGGTAAGCTTTTAAGATAAAAAGAATACTATATCAATCTTATTAGTTACAATACATTCAGTAACTTTTTTTTCTCAATTGTTACAATAAACCCTACTATCATCAAATAGATATTCGTTTTTCATGAAAAAACACATATCAACAAACGTATAAATGCTCATAAGGGATCAAAACGTAACGATTAATATGGGATCAAGAGAATAGTAAATTTTTTTAAAAAAATAGACATTTTTGTAAACCAATGACTGGGGATCCCATACGAAAAGCATCATAAGGTCAATTGTCTTTGTTGTGTAATTTGCGAAGCCGCAATGGACATACTCCGTACAGTTTAGCTTCATATTTATTTCCTCCCATAATTTTTACAACCTTAATTTATTCACATGAATTTAGATTTATCTTTTTGTTTTTTTAATTTTAATTCTCAATCATTTAATATTTTTTTCTCAATTAACTTTAATTTCTAACCACACAATATTTTTCAATTAAGAAAATATTATAAATAATTTAAAACGGATCAAATAAACAAAATTGCAACAATTTTAAAACCGAAGACATATTTAAAAAAATTTCACTTTTCGTTTTTGTCCTACATGAATGAAAATCCTTTCACGTGAACTTGTTTTTATGCATAGCTCAATGATGAAACAAGTGACTATATGACTTGCCAATGAAGTATGACATCCCACCATATTATACAGTACTAATGTTCTCTTTGACAGGAAAAAAAAGAGAGTACTACTGATAATTGCAAATTGCAAATGGTGAGTCAGTAGTTCAGTTTGGATAAGCTTCAGTTCAATAAATGGAGGACAATTGCACAATATCAAGCCAATTTTTTGTACCAGTGTGGTATAATAAATCTTGATTTGTTCAATTAGGATATCTTTTCAGATGCATATGTATCATTTTTTTAGGCCTTACCCGCATATCTATCGGTTTTAGGATTGTTTTTAAGATTTTGAGTCAAATACAAAATAAGATTGATCGAGTTGAAAAGACAAGCAAATTAAAATCTTTTATTTGATTCATGATTTATTCTTGATTGAGTTCTTTTTTTTGTTGGGGAATTTCTTACGTTAGATCTTGTATTCTCGATTCTATAATTTTTACAACGATACGTGTATTTCGAAGTATTCTGTTCTTAATAATATAAAAAAATTTTAAATTGACTCTGTATTAAAATTTACAACTTAATCTATCATTAATGTCTCATAATAATTTTATAAAAAAATTATGTTTATTCATATTAAATTATATCTCGAAATACGTGTCGCTGTAAAATAATAGGACGAATACCTTGGTTTCATTCAAATTGCATCATTTTTTTGGATGTTTCATTCAAATTATAATATTTTCATGTTTAATAATTTTTTTCACATAAAAATATGAAAATATCTTTATTTTATATCACATGAACTCATCCATCATCATTTTTCTTTCTTTTTTCCCGCACTTTTTTATCTCTCACACTCACAACAACAAAGTTGTCATTCTCTATTAATTCAACTCATATATAAATTATCGCTATATATCAAATCATTATAATTTGAATGGGACTAAAGAAATATCATTTATCTTTTTTTTTTTTTTTTTTTTTTTTTTTTGGGTTTGACTACCCACCACACTGAACAATCAATTCTTTTGACCGGAAGGAAACTTCCTCGATTCCACCACCAAAGTGGTTCGACGGTCACAACAATTGGGCTTGGGCCTAGTGATGTGACCCAACTCTGATGTTACCTCCGTGGGCCCTTTGATTTCGAACTGTTCATGTTGGTCTAAGTTGAAGGACCTTGTTGATAACACCCAGTCCATATCATGGCCCAGGCCCATGTAAATCATTTATCTCCACTAATGTCATTTAATTCGAATTATTTATATTTTCTTTATTCGGTGGCCCATGTGTTCGGCCTACTAGTAACCCGACAGATTGTGATGTGTTTTGGGTCTTCGAGGCTTTTTTTGTACGGAGTCGTTGTCTATTATGAGATCATTGTTGACATACATTATGCCTTGAGAAAAAGTCGTCATGCTATGGCGAAATAATGTGTACAAACAATCAAATTGCTTAGGCATATCCCACACATGTTGCTCGGCTTTATAGAGGTGCATGGTAGACATGAGTTTAATAACCCATTACAATTCATATTGGCCAGTATAATGAAACAACTTTATAGCACAGAGCAAGCAACCCATTAGATGAATTCATCCAGTTTGTGTGTGGAGTGATAATACAATGGGTGATTTATTCAAAAGTATAAAAAACTAAAAAAATAAAATAAAAAATTATAGAAGGATAATAATTTCAAATACATATAAATTTAAAATATAATCTTATATTTTCTATATCTCACACCCATCACCATCACCATCACCATCGTCGGACCTCTCATCGGAATCCGACGACGTCGTCGAAATCTTCGTCGAAATTTTCTTAGGAATATTTGTCTTTAAAAGATATTCATCATTCTACTCAACACAACAACAACAATACAAAATAATATAAAAACTTAACTGCCGTTTTGTTTTTTTAACTAACGCTCTCTTTGGATCATGATTCTTCTATCGTTCCGTTTTTCATATAAGAAACAAAATGCATGAACAAAAATACAGAGCGCCTTAAAGAAACCAAAGCGGCTGTATAAAAACACATAGTGCATGAAAACTGAACATCTGTATAAAAACACGAAGCGCATGAAGCAAAAACAGAGCGACTGAAATTGGACGTTACTCAATTCAATCCCGTCGAGGTTTGCTTTCTCGTTTCCACATCTACCTTCGTTCGTTTTATCGCTCGATTCGACATCGACCATGGTTGCAAGATGCTCGACAACAAAGATAATGACGAAGTGATTCCGATGGCTCGTGATGGTGGTTATCACATTCCTCTGCGTCGTCGCATCCTGCTCCATCACCAATACCTTCATGTGATGATCATCCCAATCGATCCAACAATTCGAGATGAGAACTACGCCACAACATTGACGAAGGCAAATTGGATGATAGAGTCGGAGTCGCGGAGGTGGTGGGTGATAGTGGGCGATGGCGGAGATGTATTTGGGGAGGTGAAGGGGAAGGCCACGACGACGTGTAGGGGTGAGATAGAATCTAGAGATGAAGGGAGAAGAACATAAGGGGTGGGGGCTGAGTAGGAGATGTTGGATTGAAATTATTGTTTTATGGAATGATTTTTTCATGCGTATGTTTTTTGGGATTATTCTTGAAAAATATACATTTGAATAATTTGTTGTGATATAATCATGTTTCTATTTATGTGTTTAGTACTCCCTGTCACAAAAATAAAATAAAAAATAGAATTATTTATAAAAAATCATTGTTGAATATTCATCTTGATGAGGTTAGTATTATTATAATATTTCATTGTCCCATAATCATGGTCATATGGAAATACATACTTCTTCCGTCCAACAACAACTATCACAATTTTTAATTGATCCGTCCAATAAAAATTATAACATTACTAAATTTGGAAATATTTTGATTGAAAAATATCAAAATATCCTCATTATTTATTCCATTTGTCCCATAATTATTGCAACATGTATATAGTTTGCATTATTTGATACGCATGAGTATAACTCTTATTTTCATATCAAATTACGTTTGATCGTTTTCATATCAAACTTTATATCGACACACGTGTTTGATCAATCTATTACAAGAATTTTGGGACGGAGGTAAATTTTATATCAAATCATCTCAGTTTATCACTCGTTCTCATTCTCACTTTTCTCTCCCTTATGCCTCTCATATCTTCTTAGGGGTATAATTATAAAGTTCACAAAAATTCAACCATTGCATAAATGGACGTGCACAAGTAAAATATTGTTATTTTTGTTGCACGAGAGATTTACATTTTACAACAAATTTTAGAAAAATAATATATAATATAAAGATAATGCACCTTGTGTTGCATAAACTCAGAGGAGGCAGTGTCAAAGGAGACAAATCAAAGTATATATCGCCAAAGTTCTTCAGGTCACGTGATCTTCGAAAGGATGTAGTTACCGATGTGCGAGAAATCCGCTTAAGTGACAACTTGATAGATTTATTTACAAAAATATTATGGGGAGCAACTTTTATGAAGCTCAAATATATGGTTTGAATGCTTAGGATTAATAATCTTTTTGAACAAAATTTCAATATCTAAAGGGATTTGTTAGAGGGGAAGATTATGCTATTTTTTCTTCCTCAAGATTTTTATTCCATCGGATTTTTTTTGATAAGATTTTAATGAGAGAATCTTACTTGAAGATAGATACATAAAGGGGGATGTTGTAAGTAATCCTAATTGTGATGCATCTATATATCTATATACCTACTTAAGCCTAGAGATTTTTTCCAACGACTTTGTATATTAAAAAATATATACCAAAATTGATTAGTTATACACCTAATCAACTTAATTAGGTGCTAAAAGATTAAGTGCTAATTGAGTATTTTGAGTTCTATAAATAGGGAGCATTCGTAAGGGTTTTTTTTACATCATTTCTAAAAGAAGAAAATCTCTTTTTATATTCTCTCTAAAATAGTTTAATTATTTTATTAATTTCGATGTTTATTCTCCGACGTAATCAATCCTGTTGTTTCATCAAATCAGTTTAACCTCGGGGAGCACTTGTCTTATAGCATTTCCTTAAATTTTATCTATTTTATTAGTGTCACTTATTATTATAGTCATTAATTCATAACAAGATTAACAACTATGAGTGCATTTAGAAAAGAGGATGCGAGGATATGAAGAAACACAAACGCAGACATGGATCATACCATCTTCCTTCAAATACTTTCCCGATGAACTCCTTTCTACAGTATTCTGTAAGGTTTTCCTTGCTGTTTTCCACGAAACCTTTACTCTGTAAGGTTTTCCCTCGTGGGCAAAGCCAGCAAGAGTTACTTCTTGACTCTTTTTTTCCTTTGTAATTCTGGTATTAGAATAGAGCATGACAAAGATAAATGGAGTTATGGTCATTAGTTGAAGATAAATTAGTTGAAAAGTAATGTATTAAAAAGTTCTTATTAGCAGCAAGGATTAGGTAGTGTTTAGTGGTTTTCATCTCAGGTAAAAAAGCAACGCAAAAACCCACAAAACCCCACCTTATAATTGGCTTAAAGCTCTTCTAAGTTGGGAATCATGTTTTTTCCAGTGAGTTTCTACTTTCTATTTCCTCCCCAACTATGATGCTTTGTTGCTTCTCTATTGGTTTTTTTTCCCCTTTATGAAGTGTATGTGCAAACAGCTCATTAAACCTTGCCATGTCCTTGCTGTTGGCGGTATATGGCAGGTGTATTCCTTTCAAGGTGACCTTAACGTCTGTAAGATCCAGCGCCACATTTTCTTGCATTGTCATGCAGTTTTTCATCAGTGCCCTTCTATTTCTTTCTTTCTTGCTTGACTCATGGCTGCACGCTTGCGCCACATTTCTTTGTTTCTGGTGAATCAACACTTCATTTTCTCCATGTGGTTGTTTATTTTTCTTTTTTTTTTTACAGCTTGTGTATGTGTTTTCAATGTCTTGTGGATCAATCATATTACTTCATGAGACTGCAGTATTAATATTTCTGGATGGTCCATAGACCATAGTCTTCAGAAAACTGAGTGTTGCAGGTACATGTTTTCCTTGCTTTAACTTCTTGCTAGTTTGCTGCAGCTCTGATATTTCTGTTTATACTCCACTCCAAAATTTACCGAATTCACCCTAAGCAATGAAAACGCCTGACCTCCTTCTCACATCTCTGGCAAAGGTCTTAATGTTGGATGAAAATATTGCTTTCCACATTTTCCATGTTTATATGGTCATTTGATAATGTTTGAGGACAGGTTTTATTTTTGACATACTTTTACTCCCTTTGTTGTTTGGTGGAATATATGTTCCAACCTATTAATCAGCAAAACTGTTGGACAACTCTGAAATCATTGGCTGTTAATTTCCAGTCTTCTATTCGGACCCACTTGCTGAATCTACCATGCCGGATCAGCAAATCATCATGGATTTGTATAGACATTGTTTCTAGATATTTATTAGCTTTAGACCATCTGTTCTTTCATAACAAATGTGAGTAACCAAATCAACCTGTTTGTGGCACCTATTGTGCATATGTGAACTTTGGTTATGCTGCTCAAAATTTGAAATCACATTTGTACACACCTGTCCTGCTTTCTTTTGCTCCGTGAATTACACCTCCTATTATTTAAAGGAAACAGAATGGATAATGTAATATCTGCTTCTTAGGTAGATAGACCTTGGATCAGTCGATGACTGCTGAGGATTCTGAATGCCAGAGGCGGCCAAGTTCATCCTTAACCAAATGTACCTGTCCTAACAGCCATCCTGGTATCTGCAAATCTACTGTTGAGTGCAGGCTCACTCGCTGGTCAATGCATTATGCTTTGTCTCACTTGCGGTGCTTGCATTCTTCGCATGGACTTCGGCTATGATTTCAGTACCACAAGAGCTCCTGGGTGCCTGAGGTGCTGCACAAGAGCTTGCTGCTGCTTTGTGAAGTGTCGTTCGGTTCAGATGACTTGGCACCCAAAACGTCAATGAAGTTCAACTCATCCTGTTCATTTTGGTGCCAGTTATCGTATTTCAGTTATTGTTCTGGTTTGCAAATGTTGATATCCCCCGGTTACTTCTTTCATTGGCCGGATTGGTTTGTCTTGAGCTTTTGATAATAAATGTTACTTTTTGACGCACAGGCTCACCATTCATCTCATGATACCCAATTCATGTTACATTCTTTTCTTAGCAAAGTCTAGCAATGTAGAAGGATTTTTATTTTTTTTTAATACGCGTCAAAATATGGTTATTAATTGTGTACGATGTTCGTGTTGATCAATCATTTCATTCTTGTCGTAGCCTTCGATGATCTGGAACTCGGGAGATGATCATTGCCATGCTATATTTCAGCTTGAAGCCTGGACCCACATGTTATCCATGGTATTCAGTATCTGCTTACATTTATGTTGATACTTCAGAGTCGATGATGATCATGAGATGAATACTTGATGCTGACAATCTATTGGCATGCACATGCACATATATATCAGGTTATATATCAGGTTTGTCTTGTTCACAGTTCTCTCTTATTATCTCTGTTTTCTATCTCCACATATGTTTCTGGAAACTGCCAAGCCCTCATCATTTCTCTCAAATAATGCCCCCTGTGATGAGTTAACTTTCATGCTCCGTTTTGAACTTTGTCTGTTGGTTCTCTATCTCAAGTCTCAGTCTCATACATGGGTTGGGCATTTGTATGTGACAGAATGTATCGATTTTTTTTTACATGGTTGATAACATCAATTTTTTATTTCACATATATATGCATGATATTAATGTTACTCCTATGTGTTTTACATCTATACTTTCTTTGTGTTTACTGTATATATACAAACTCGACTAGGTCGACTAGGCCGATCGTTTAATATTAATTAACTCCTTACAACGAGTACTTAGTTACGTAGGGGTTTACCTATATAACAATATGGGCGATCACCTACAAACTTGCTTGCAAACCTAGGTATAATTCAAAAAAGCTAACCTTTCACATACAAAACCAGCACGTCGACTAGGTCCCTGTGGATGCCTATGTGCTTGAAGGCGTGCTAACTTCCCAGGGCCGAGTGCTGGTTTTTAGAGAACTGATTAAGTTATGACAAAGAGACTTTAGCTTGACCGAATTGGCATGATGAAGCATTCCTGAGTTTAGATCAGAAAATCGTATTATCTTCATCCTGAAATGGCTTGTAATGTGCACTAGATGTCCAATCTGTGCTTATGAAGTTATGAAGGGTTTGGTTGTTGGGCTACTAGTCTGCACTGGACTATTGTGATTAGTTTTTGGACTGAACATGACAATCGAGATACATTGTTGATTGGAGCTGCGTATTATCTCGGAAGCTTCACTCTCCTTTGCTCTCGTATATACTCTACTCATGGCAGGTCCGATCAAGTGGTGAATTCTTTACGTATTTTGTGTTCTACTGTGTTAGGTGTATTTCTCTTTGCCTCCTTTACTTGCTTCCCCAACCATCCTTCAATTCTGCCAGTGACCTCGTAGAATATTTCATCTATCGGGTATATGACACTGGATTTTTCGAGTTCCACCACTCAAATTTCGGTAGAAGGGTATGCTCCATCATCCCCACATGTAGCCTAAAAGGAGTTGGGGAGTGATTGGGGAACGGGACGTGTTAAAATACGTATGATATCTCAAAATTATTGGTCTATACAAAAACCAATGTATTTCAATTTTTAAGGACATAGCGTCCACATTGGTAGTCATTTTGCATCCTCAACCCTTGCAAATCTCTTAAAATCAAGATATAGCAAAGAAAAAACATTCATAAATCTCTTAAAATAGAGATTGAACAAAGAGAACACATCCATAATGGTGCATCAATCTCCCTACGAAATTTGGAGAATCTCCAGTCGAAACTCACCTGCGGCTACAAGAGTTGGGTGTTGAGAGCCTCAACCCATTTTCACTCTCCTTCCCCAATCCGCAACATCATTTTTGGAGACAAAATAGGATGACAA
Source organism: Drosera capensis (assembly GCA_001925005.1). NCBI lineage: Eukaryota > Viridiplantae > Streptophyta > Magnoliopsida > Caryophyllales > Droseraceae > Drosera > Drosera capensis. The sequence goes on along the minus strand of LIEC01008652.1, from coordinate 4,971 downwards.
CAAATAAAACTAAAAAATGAAATCATTGTTTACAATTAGTAGTTCTTCCCTCCAAAAATTTCTGTCTCTGTAAAATACCCTTTCCACGCCACCTTGTTGAGCTTGCTTCATTCTTACCATCATGGATGCTTTGTCTAGATAAAAGAAGTGGCTCAAAAAGTTGTAGCAAGTAGCTAAAGCGTAGGTAATGTAGCATCCTCGTAGCTTACTCATGCCACGTGCGTCGTCGAAGAAGTTACTTGAATCTGGGTCTTCTGGTGGCCCTGACTTTTACTACGGTAAACGCCTTCATCAGGACCACTCATTTAGTCCTTTTTTTTTTCTTTTTTTCTTTTTTTATTTTTAAATTGGGATCAAGATTTTATTAAAATAAAATAAATCTTACAGATGATAAGGATACAACCCATGACCTTATAAATCGATAAACATGAATAAGAAATAGCTCCTAATCCGACTTCACAAAGTTACGAGCTATACAAAATCTGTTATTAACATTTATAAATTGAGACCATCTATAAGATCGAAGATTATAACTCACTGAGCATGCTAACCCTGTTTTCATGGCTCTATTCACAGTCATGTCGAAAAGGAAATTTGAAGGTGGCAGTTCAAACTTGTTCCCATGTACCACCTCATTTCTACAAAACCAAGCCCCTTGTATCATCCCTCGGAAAGTGTATCTCCATTCAGCATCAACAATCTTTGTTCCTATATATGATGTAAGATTGAAGTCGATCCAATCTTTGGGCTCTATTTCTTTCCCTCCTCTCTTTTTGCTGCTCTACTCAACTCTGAGCGGATTAAGTATGACCGTGCCCATTTCAATATTTCATCTCTTGAGCTTTTGTTCAACCTTTTCAAATCAACTATTGCACACACCTGGTTTTTCCTATATAAACACAACACCGATCACACACTTCCAATTTTACACTAGTTGCTTTTACAAGTCTCATTACATGCTTGTGCTCTTTTTTTTTCTTTTTCTTTTTTTTGTATATCTTTTCAGCTCATTCTATTGTGTCAAGTTTCTTAAGATGTTTTCAAGACGGTGGCTTCAAAGTGATGAAACACTGGTTGAATAGGTAGGTAGATTTCCATGGAAGAAATTACCTTAGGGTCTCGGCATTATGACGGACCAGAGTTCGATTTACGAGAATGGAGACTTAAGGCGAGGATAAGCCAGGAGAGCACGAGCTCGAGGAGGTTCTCTGCGTCGTATATCAGAAGTTTTAGGGAGGAGGTTATTGGGGTATTGATCGAGATCTCAAACGCACACACGCAATTGCAAGACAATAAAACGAAACGATGAACACAGAGATTTAACGTGGTTCAGTCAATTTGACCTAATCCACGGCCGCACCAGCACAAGGAAATTCACTCACAGATAATTAGGGTTTACAATTACAGGGTATTTATAACCAAACACCCAACTTGGGCCAAAAACTCATCACCCAACTTGAGCCAAAAAACCCATTCAACAGCGAAACCCAAATCAGACTCCACAACTCAAGAATCTCCCACTTGGAGACTGATCACATCAATTGCACTCCAATGCAATTCTAACAAACCCAAAACTGCAACTCCTCCAGGCTAGGGCGGGGCCTCTCAATAATTAACCATGAAGACCAGTTGAAGCTAAGCATAGCTTCAACTTCTCTGTAGTAACTCCCTTGGTCAACATATCTGCAGGATTCTTTGACCCAAGGATCTTCCTTAGTGACAAAGTGTCATCACTTATCAACCCTCTGATGAAGTGATACCTTAACTGGATATGCTTTGTCCTATCATGAAACACAGGATTCTTCGCGAGATGAATGACACTCTGACTGTCGCTGTAAAGGACACTGTCATGTTTTTCTTTGATCCTGAACACCCACTTGTTCTGCAAAGCCTTCTTTCCTTCTGGTAAGAAAGTCAAAAACCAAGTATGATTCTTCTCAAGGGCGTTCATCTCCTCCTGCATGGCTAACCTCCATTGAGCAGAATCATCCGACTGCAATGCCTCATTCCTAAACCAAATGTTTGCTTGTCCTCAAGTAAAAAAAGGTACACAAGAAAAAGTAAGAACATTGTAAAACGTAAAACTCTAACAACAAAATAAATAAGAGCCCCAACTCACGTTTCTGCAAGCCAATTCTTCATTCCTTCTGGACACATTTGCATGAATTCATCCCCCATATCACTAGGTCATTACCTAACAAAGATCACTTACAAATCTCTAATGATCGTGAGGATCATATCAAACACTCATTAAGCATAAGAACTGGAAAAGTTTCGACCCAGATTATACAAGCCTAATCACGATTTAAGTCATATACACCCATTTATTTTCTACGTAGCAGTGCGCAATATCCAAGTCTTGCTAGGCAAGGATAATCAAGAAGGATGAAGGGAGGCCGGTTATTTGGTTATGTGGAGTTCGATGAAAAAGTGGTAGGAAAATGTGTTAAGTCAAGCAATGGTCATAATCTAATTGAAATATAGTGGTCATAATCTAATTACTTTGGTTTATCTATTGATTTTTTCTTTTTTCTTTTAATTTTTATTAATCAGAAATCAATTATCTTGCATGCGACTGAGGAGCGGAGGAAGAACTAAAGATAAAATACAATACATCGTTCGTGAACTTGACGAAGGACTGAGTGAGAGATGAACCATCATCTTCATCAGGAGCATCGAATCGTCATATTGGTGAGGCCTTTCCAACTTTAAATATGGATGCTAATCAAAATGCTCAAAACATGCAAAATGCACAAGATGTTCAAAGCCCTCAAGTTGATGACCATACACTTGGACAATTAATTGAATATGATGATAATAATGAACCTCCATTACAGTTAGCTTGTATCAGCTTTGATTCTGTTGGAAATGTTTTGCAATCCTTAACCAATGTTTATGAGTTGATAAGAAATCTTCCTTCCTTTGCATCCATTGTGGAAACCACTGGAAATGCAAAGAACCACGAGCAAGGCAAGGCTATCGGTTCAAGAGATAGCACGAGCCAACAGATGGTGCCAGGCTGCGAGGATCAAGAAACAACCAACCGCGACTGTCTTGCAGTCAGTTCCAGAGTGCCGACATCTGAAAAGAGGATGCCAACAGACCTCTACGGACTGTGAATTGGCCAGAAACAACATCACCACCCTTGCCTGTGTTGGACGGCCAACTTGTAATTAACTTTAGGTTTTCGGTTTGACCAGGAATGAGGAAACCATACTAGCTTTTTCGAAAACGGCTCTTCCATTCCATCTACATTCCAACGGGTGTGATCATCAATCCCGTGCTAAAGCCAGTATGCCCATACTGGACCTTTTCTCTAAACAACTCTCAATCTCAACAAGCTTCGTTTTCTTGTCCAGTACTTCAAAGCTTACTCTGACGTTGGAGGATGCACAGAAAACACAAGAATAAAGATCTTCTACATCCGAGACGCTCTTCAGTATAAGACGAGGCACATAAAAGCAAAATCATCAAAGATCGACTGTAGGAGCACAGGACAGAACTGCTGCTATCTTGAAGAAATGGATTCCAATCCGTGCCGCAACAGTTTCGCCTCTCATATGTAAGATCCGAATACAACAAAGAATATCACAAGCATAGAACCATATTATTCGACCGGATAATCAAGAACTCAAACCTAACAGAAAAATGATTGTGCCGCATCACTGCGTCTCAAACATAGGAAGTTTTCATTTAGAAAGTTACAAGCATCGAGAATAAAATTGCAAAACAAAGAATCTACACTAGTTGATATCCCTACTTATTTCTAAGCAATACTACAGGCCGCCAAAATGGCACTTCATATCAAAGCCCTCCAGGACACACCAGGCACATCTTCAAATGATCACGGTTGTCCTTCGCCCGACTCACGCTTTGACGCTTCCTTAATTTCATCTCCTCCTTCCTCCTGAGATGAGGACCACCCAATGTTACATTAGCAAGATAAAATCGTCCCATTTGGTAAGACTAACAAGAATTTGATGAAAAATCAAAACCGTCAGAAAGCAATGCACTATCCACAGTACAAATGGTAATAATGTTGTCTGCAACTTGCAAGCAATGATGTCCAATATCCTCGACAAAAATCAGGAAAATGTAACCCTTTGTCATAGAAGATAATCAAGTAGCTAAAGGCTATTGTGATTCACCAGCAGCAGTGTCTCAAGGGTTACTATTTAACTACAATCGAAACATCTGAAAGGAAACATAGCCGCATTCTTGATGCATTCTTATAAATGAACCATGCATGATCTGCTGCACTGATCACCGGACAGATAAATAATTTTGGGATATCATGGGATCGAACAACAATAAACAAGAAGAGGATCATCCCTACCTCACATGGTAAGCCGCTCAACCAACTCCTCCAAGAAAGGGAGAGGTCAAGGGATCAAAACCGGTTGAGTGCGGAGCTACTTTGTGGTGGTGAGCCCGTAAGCGAAAACTGGTTTAAATGGTCCTCCGAGTTTACTGGGTTTACGGACTATTCGGTTGACCAAAGCAAAAAATCCTTAGGGATTTCCTTTTAAAGAAACAACAATAAATAAGAAACACCCTTTGGGATATCACAAGGGATCCACCAGAGTGTATATTATGCCCACAAGGCAACAACTTTGGGAAGTCCTAACTAGGGCTGTAAACGAGCCGAACCGAGCCGAACTAGGGCGGTAAACGAGCCGAGCCGAACCGACACAGTGCCCGGCTCGGGCTCGGCTCGACTCGAAAATCGAAGGCGCGGGCTCAGGCTCGGCCGAGCCCTATTTTGTAAGCTCGAGCTCGGCTCGATTGCATTTCGAGTCGAGCTCAAACTCGACTCGATAGGCTTGATTCCGGGTCCACTTCATATTTTTCTTAAAAAATATTTGAATATATATATTAATATATAATATGAAATATGTAAAGAATATATATAATTTATATAGGAGTCTCATTTAGGCTCGCGAGCCGTTCGAGCCGAGTATTAATGTGCTC
>LIEC01008651.1:0-29201 GCA_001925005.1 Drosera capensis | reverse complement strand
CTTGGTAACATTCATCTATAAATGTAATCCTACCAGACACTTTCATATAGTAGAACTTGTAAATGATACCAAGATGATTTTTCAACAAATATACTAGAGCTAGTATATTCTTGTACACGTGAGTGCATTATATTTATATATAATATATAGTCAAATGTATCGTACATACTTGCATGTAGTGTATAAAATATAGCACTACGTGTCGAAGGAGAATTAATTATACTTATGGTTGTACCAAATAACTGTATTGGAATCTTCATTAAATGAAGAATTCTTCTTAGTATCCTCATTACTGATACCATTTTATAATTTGATGTCGTCAACATCATGGTATTCATAATTTTTTTCATTTTTATTTCTATCCATGTAGATTTCTTTCAACGAACGTGCTCATGAAATATTTGTCCGCTATATTCTAGAAAAATGGTCAGTCCAATTTAATTTCAAGATCAAGCCTTACTATCATAGCAATGGAATTCTAAATATAATTAGTAGTCTAATTTGGATATGGTAGCTGATTAATTAGCTAATTAGGATGTTGATTAGACCACTGACACTACGAAATCTTTATATATAGGATAATCTTAAGGGTACTTTCTTTTTCGTACTACATGTACTACATCCGTCTATATATTCTACTAATGACACAGGAAGCTTGTAATAAAAGAGCGTATAACTTAATAATTATAGAACTAATTTAGACCTTACAGGGTCTTCTAGTTGGAAGACTAATTTGACAATTCAAAATGATGATCAAGATTATAAATTCCAAAAAAGAGAGAAAAAATGCTTAAGATAAGTTATTTTAATGAACTTATAGTCTCAGGAAGAATGGAAAGTATTTCACATAAAGATTACGGAGCAAGATACTCTAATTTATGATATTAGTTTGGGCTTAGTTTTGGTTGGGTGATTTATGATATTAGTTGAAACTTGTACTGACAAACAACTTTAATGTGAGAAGACTTCCTAGTGTGGCTAAACTCATGCATGCTTGCATCCGGTTGCCCATCGTTACCCATGGAATTAAAAATGATGCATGAGTTGTTTAACCAAAATGAAAATACATTTATGTCGTAAATTTATTATCTGTCATAAATATTATAAGTTGATATTTTCTAGTGAAAAATTTATATTATAAATTAATGGATATATATACAATTCAACAGTAATATATTTTATAATTAAAATTTAATATTATATATTCAATAAATTATCGTATAAATTTTTAAAATAATAATATAAATTTCTCAATCTATAATCCGCTTTTGGACTTTCAGGCACAATAAAAGCAATTGCAATTCTTTGTAATAGACAAGTCTCGTCCCAAACAATGGATAACAATTTTATTCCACGATGGTCCTAAACAATAGGCTTCATCCACGAATATAGAATTCAATTAAACCCTACTTGTCAAAATAACAAAATATCTAACTTACGAAAAAAAAAATACGAAAACCAAAAATAGACAGAATAATAAAAAAATCCAAATTGCTGAAATAAGCTTCGTTATTAAAATTCGCTTGCTGCTTCCAAATTTCTTTCTAGAAAAGCACCATCATCATTCCCTCCCCATTCGAAAGAACTCGACCCCACGTTAAACTTTGGATAGCCCAGCGTCTCGTCTCGTCTTCATGAAAATCATACAGGTCAAAACATTGAATGTGGTTGAAATTGACATTCCAGGTGTTAACGCAACGACGTATATGTTGTCGCTTATCGTTTTTTTTCAATTTGGAACGGCTCATATTATTTCCTGGGCTGTAGCTTTGCGTATTTCCAAGCTGGAAAATGTTCCTTCCTGATGAACACCATGACTAGGTCCCTTTCGTTAAACACCTTTCCTGCGATGCTGATCGGCTGCTTCTTTGTATCTCGCATTTAATTTTCAATGAGTTTTCATCTGTTCTCCAACTGGTACAAGCTGGTTCGCCATTGCAGTAGCTGCACCATGTCGTGAAACTCCAGTTGGTGTTTGAACAAGGTTTAGGACTGCCTTTGTTAATAGACAGCCTAAAAAGGGGAGAAGCTAGTATTTTTGTGAGTAGAGTTGTTGTGAGTAAATTCAGCCATGGCAAAATGGTTGTCCCATGATTTCGATTTCTCTCTAACATATCTCATATGAATAGCGATATTCACGCTTGGGGTTTTCCCCGTTTTGGGTTATTCTTTCTTTAAGTTTCGAAGTGACAAGTTATCGTTGTACATCTCACATTTTTTTAAGTTTCGAAGTGACAAGTTATAGTTAAACATCTCACCTTTTTCATATCTTGTATTTTAGAGGGATTATGTGGATATATTGTTTATTTTTTTTTTAATGTTGTATTGTCCATGAAACCAAACAAAGAAAAAAAACCCAATTAATATCTATCCTAACATATCTCATATGAATCATAATATACACACTTACGGCTTTTCCCATTTTTAGGGTGTCCCGTTTATAAGTTTCCAAGTGACAAGTTATCGTTCTTATATCATCTCTTTGTTTGTTCATTTTACTGGCTTGAAGGGTCCCAAAAATTGTACGTGTCCAATTTATAAATGAATTAGGTTAGTTAGTTTAGGCGAAACTTAATTCTTTTACATTAATGAGTTAGGTCAATGTCTTCGTCAAAAAAGAAAAAAAAGAGAGTTAGGCCCATGTACGTACTTATACAATAATTATGGGATCCCAGACACACATGACACATTAATTGATTTATTTATGCCATCGTGGCTAACGATTAAGTAGCAACAAACATCATAATTAATCGTATGCTCATAATTCATAACGTGGAAGCATAACATTGTATGACATTTGCTGAATCATCACATAATTAATTTTAACGAATGTGATCTGTAAAGTGTAAACGATACCTTATCAACCTGTGTTATGTAGTATCGGTTTCTTATCTTATTGTTACTGAGCCTATGATATGGGGGTATAAGTCTTTATTACAGAAGTTTTATGTTATTTATACATTAAATAATCACATTAAAACAAAAAAAATGCAAAAATTAAAGTGAAATGCCACGTGAGAATGCCACCTCATCATTTAAAATTTTCTTTTTTTGATAGAACATTTAAAATTTACTATTTTCTACATAAATGTGGAGAATTACTCCGTTCTATAATAATTGCAACATATACTTATTTTATAATATTCTATGCATATATATATAAGTTTCGTTGTCATATCAAATCATGTCTGATAGTCTCGCAACATGTATTCTATACGTATTTTAAAATTTACTATTTTTCTACATAAATGTGGAGAATTACTCCGTCCTATAATAATTACAATATATATATATTTTATAATATTCTATACATATGTATACAAGTTTCGTTTTCATACCAAATCACGTCTGATCGTCTCGCAACATGTATTAGGTTAAAATATGTAACTTACATAATTATTAATGTTTCACGATAAATTTATTTAAAAAAAAAAAAGAATGTTTCATCGTCATTATAAGCGTATCAAACTTTGTATCTTTGTATCGACGTACGTATCAAGTCAAAATACTACGATCGTTTTGAAACGAAAGAAGTACTAATTAATGTAGTGTAACTGCTTGTTATATAATGGAGTATGAATTAACTGCTTAAAGCCATCAAGTTGCCTATGCCTTGATTAATTGTACTAAGCGGTAGAAATGTAGAACTAAATATATACAATGAATATGGTAACTCTATGACCAAACTTGATCAGTTAGCTGCATGTCATGGCAGTCGATGGATGAATTATACATGGGACAAGTCAGGTACTTCTATCTAATTAACATTATTATTCCACATACCAACCCTATTTAAGGGGTTCTCCACAATATGGATGCCATGTGGTACTAGTTCTTTTCAAAATTGACCTACAATTGTTCATTACCATTAGTCAAAATAAACATAAATTTGATTGCTTGATCGCAGTTTCAAACCAGCTTGCATTATCAAAAAGCTTGGCAATAACATAAATTATTCAATTAATTTTATGAGTAATATTTGTGATAATTCCCATGTGTCATCACTTTGAAGATTTATTTCACAAGGCACCACCCCAACCAAACCACCGCTCTTGTCTCACCTCTCTTGTATCCTCTCCACCACTTCTCCCGAATCCTCTCCTCTCTGTCGATGATGTCGATCCTAGTCAAATCTCTAGCAACAGATTCTGGAGGACTTGCTAGTACTTTTGACATCGGATTTCGAAAGACGTATTAATAGTTCTAACTGGAGTCCAACAGATGTATTAATAGTTCTGATCACATTCCGATTGATGTTATAGTAGGTTCATTCGAATTCCAACGAAATTACGTCATAGTAGGCTTAATAGATGTACTAGTAGTTCCTAGTGATATCTTATGGGAATTTAAACTCTTATGTGTTTATGTTATAAGTATAAAATTTATGAAACGATGCCTCACGAGAATTCTCCCATAATCTTTCCTCACAAATTAAACACAATAATATAGCATGAATAGAAATTTATGTAAGTTTTGAAATTTACATAATTTGTATTAATATATTTATTTTTTGTAAATATGGTAAGTTATTGAAATGGTTGTTTTTATATGTTTTGTTGCATAACGTTTTCACTTAAATAAATTTATTTTTTTTGAACAGTTTGAGGGCAGCTATTGTCAAGATTGTTTTTACCATTGGCAAGACCACTACACTTTAAAAACTTTATACATATAAATCATTTCTATCAGAAAACTTCTTTATAGTATCAACATTTGCCTTGAAATATTGTTTTTCAAAATATATTTGTGATAAATGGAGAAACAAAACACATCTAGTAGGTGCCTAAATAGATATGTTGAGATATCTTTCGACGGTTTTATTTGTTTGAAAATCATGTAAATATCTTAACCATTTTTGTAAAATTATCTCTATAACCTGTTTATATAAACTGGTCACAAACCACGTTAATTTCAATTGAACTGGAGCATCCTAAGTTTACGTCTTAGTTTTGTTTTCGTCTCGTATGATAACCATCACTGACGGATTCTGGCAATTCCCGATCCCAACGACATCATCAGAAACCACAACCGACCACCTCGGACAACAATCGGCTACCCTGCGCCGCCTTGCCTTTGCCTCTTCCGCCAAGGTTGGAAAACAGCCTTGCCGAAGTCTTTGTCCCTGTCCCGGCCAGATCTGTACGAGCCCAAGCTTCCTCGATCGGATCCTGTCGCTCCTGTGCCCCTGCCCACGACGCCCCTCGTCGACACCTCAGTGCACCGGATGACCTCGCTCAGCCTCGTTAGTGCAAGCCCTGACCACCGACGAGCCTAGATCCGGCCACCCAAGAGCCCGAACACGAACCACAGCCGAGCAACCAGAACCAGTCGGGGTTGACCGCCCCTAACAGGATCTGATGGCCTTGTGAGACGATGCTGGCATTCCCTATCCTCGTCGTCCCTCGCCATCGACCTTAGTGCACCAAGCAGCACTCCTCGTCCCATCCTGATCGCTCCTTGACCCTCCCTAGCCGAAGAAATCCAGTGGATCGACGTCCTGAAATCAGCCCTCATCGGGTTGAACCTTTTTTGTTCGTGGAGTACAGCGGGGGAAAGGGGATTGGTCCCTTTCATTAATTAGAATATTATAGTATATGTTATATATTGATATGAAATGAATACGATATACCCACATGCATGTTATTTAAGAGATTATGCAAGAATAATCAGACTATTAATTTTATTATAAGTACGAACGTCACGAAGGAGTACGATTAAGCTTGGAGTTATTTGAAGAATTGTTTTGATTTTTATAAAATGGCATGTTAATACACATTGTTACCCTAAATTAAATGATTGGGTATGTGTGACTTGATTTGTGTGACTGTTTAATCACATACTTGCTTGCTAAATAAAGAATAAAATCCTGATATTCTTGACTGTCTTGCATGCCTAAAAGGGAAACGATGTAACCATTACAATATTATAGATTATAATAAAATTCTTGAATACTGTTTGTTCTTGATATGTGATATCCTGTGCTGATTTAATATTATTTTTATAACAAATTATTAATACTGAAAAACAATAGAGAACGTTATGAAAATACCTGACCCATATGAAATTATGAAATGTCATGACAGTCACCTCCTATTCATATGTAATTAATTTCATGTCACATGTCTGAAATCCTGAATTACTAACGTCATGACAACCATCTGCTGTACATGGAATTAATATAATAAATTTTATGTTGTATGCCTGAAATCCTGAATTACGAACACCATGGTAGATACCTGCTATACATGGAATTAATATGATTAATTTCATGTTACATGATGAAATTCCTGTAAATAACAATGACTGGGAGAGTTACTGTTACATGACTAGCTAGGGAAGGTGTATCAAACCCTTTTGCGTGTACGCAGCGACATCAAGTGATAACCGTGTTTTGTAAAAATTAACCATTTTGGTAACATATTAAATTTCTGTGGTAACTCTTCTCCTGTCATCAACCTATAAAAATCACGAAAAGCAATACGATTTGATATGAAATGCATGAAGAATCTTAAAAGCTTAAATAAAGGCTAAGCATAATAAAATAAGGATTAACGTGATCAACTTGAATTATTATTCTGATCGTATATATAATGTTTGCATTGCATCCTATTTATGGGAAAAACATGATATAATAAGCATGTCGGACGTCTGAAGTGGACATGTATCCGGTAATACTGGGTTTTTGAGCTCACGGTTATGTATTTGTTGTAGGTAATAAAGGATCATGGGATGGGTCGTTCCATAATGATGATGATTAGATTCGACCTTTGTAACATTAAACCTATATCTCCAGACATTTGATTTTCATGTAATTTAAGACAATGTAAGTTGGACATGTCTTGTTAGTTTCCTATTTTTCTGATACTTAAACCCTCTGTAATCTTGTTAGACATGGTAATGTCACGTGTCTGACAGATATTAGATAGAAAATTCAAGGGTGTTACAGAATGGTAGCAGAGCGTGGCTTTAAAAAAGGAACATGAGATAATAACAAGGAAATAATCCAAGTTAAGGATTATGGGTAGGAATCTAACCATGTACGTGTTAAGCAAAGGATTTGTGATTTGGGTGATATGTTTCTTTGAATGATCTTAAGTGACCACTCGTACCTTATAATGAAGTGATTCTAATGATTGACTTAAGAATAATATTTCGCAAGTCATGAAAACGAAAGACTAGCCAAACATCGTTAAAACCAGTGTGGTAAAGGATTCCGTGTTTTCTATCTTAGGACTACTTATATCGGTATTTAGAAAGAACTCTAATGGTTATAAGGGCTTTGAAGAATATTTTTGATCCATTAAGCAATCTGATATATCAAGCAGCGATAGTTTTACTTATCTTGCCACGTTATGGGAGATTCTCAACGCTCAAAACTAAGTATGACAAGCTCTTCGTGGATAAAGAACCAAATAAGGAGGAATATGTTTGTGAATGGGATGTGGAAGGTCAATGGAAGGAAGTTATGCCAAGAGATCTGGAACTACGAATTAAACCAATAGTGGGGATATCCTAACTATAAGGAAAATTATAGGAAGTACTGCTTGGGTGGCAGCTAGAGGGGCATCTCCTTTAGCTCCAGATGTGTCGTCTACAGCGTCGTCTACTGTAGAAGTTTCTTCAGGTTGCTCAGCTGCAGTCGGCTGTATTTGCACTCCTTCAGTAGCTATTTGATCAATGATGTCATCTTCATCATCATGAAGATCTTGTTGAGGTTGGTCACCTCCATTATCATCTTCATCATCACCTGCTGGTTGATGTCCTCCCAGATCAGGCCGAGAGAGGTATTCATAGACCACTCGGTGGCAACTTTGATATGTTTTTCCAAGATCCTTTTGAGTTCTGCTTCGATTTCTGGAGTGTTGACAAACTCAATGGGTCTAAGGAGGACATGTCTGAGCCTTTTGGTCTTCAATGTGGAGTCCTTATATTTAAGAGCTCCATTGATCAGGAAGTGAGGTTCCTTAGGTCTTGTTGACCTATTTACTTCCTTCTTTTGGATTTTAACCAGTTGATGAATCTCCCCTTCTATCATTCCAGTTATGTCATCAATCAATGCCTGGGATTGGTCTGGATTGATATGGTACAGTGTTTTGGGTCCTTGGGGAATCAACTTTGGTCTTGCATACCTTGTTGTTCTTCTTGAAGTGGTTGTACTTGCTGGTGCTTTTGGGGTTGGTGTTGATGTTGGTCTCTTGATAGGTAGATTGTGCTGTGACACGAACTCCTGAATCAATTTGTCACTTTGGGCCTTTTCCTTTTTCTTCGCTTGTGTCTTTTCTGCAAGCAGTTGAGTATCTCTAACTTTCTGCTGCAGTAGACTTGCCTCGACTGCCTTGGCCGTCTGCATTCTTGATTCAATAATCTTCTCAGAAGAGAACTTTTCCTGAGTTGTGGATGTTGTTGTTGTCCATGTGGCAGTTGCAGTGGTTGGTTGGTTGGTTGGTCTATTCCACCGCCAAAGAATGGAATAATTGTTGTTGTCGTTGTAGGCTCTGTTGCAAGAGGTCTGATAGTGAGACTAGGTGCAGCAGAGGTAACTAGGATTGGTTCCATCTGTAGGGCTGATATCTTGGCCTCAATTTCCGTTATTTCTTCGTGGGTATAGCCTTCTGCAGCGAGCCTTTGTCTAAACTTAGCTCGAGGTCCTTCTCTTATCTCCTGAAAAAACACTTGGGCTTCCAAGATCAGGTTCTTCAGGTCTTTATCTTCTCCTGCCTTCGGGAATTGAATTGCCATATTTGCATAATGAAGAGCGGTAATTTCAGGTACTTTTGGTGGAATTCTGAAGGAAGTAGGCTGAGTTATCAACCCAAGCTATACTATTGCATACTACGTTTGTTCTTCATTGATTATGATTGGTTCTGTACCAGGCTTATCGGATTCGGTTTCCTTGTCGAAGGTATGCATAATGATTTTCCTCCTTGTTACTCTTGATTTCTTTAATTTCTGTTGAGCTGGCATCTTCTTGATCTGCTTCTTTGCAGACCACGTCTGTACTGCAGTAGTCTGCACTACTACAGTGGTAGGCTTGGCCTTCCGTCTCGTCTGCACTTCCGCAGGCTTCTATGGTTGGTCTGCAAGCTTCTTTGTGAGTCCGGTGGGCACTTTGCCTATCTTCTTGACATTGATTTGCTTAGATTGGTTCCATGGCCTTCCTTCTTTTTTGGAGAGCTTTAACTTCTGTTTGAGAAGGATGCTGATTATCCTTTCGAATAGCGGCAGTCTGGCCTTTACTGATCTGGCAAGTTGATACATGAGTAAACTGGCCTAGTTAACTCTTGTTTTTATGAGAATTGTACACATGATCTCCTGCTGATCAGTGGTTATCTGGTCCTTGCTGAATTCTCTGGAGAGAATGACCTTCTTTAGAATATCAGCAAGTAACTTGTCCTCATTTTATAAGAACCTCTTCATAGTTCTTATCCCCTCATTCCATCTTTCTTGGTTGAGGATTGCTTGCCTTCCGAATTTGACAATGTCTAGTGGAATGATCCTTGAATCTTCATTTGGAAGATTGAAGTATTGTACAAGGTCGTCAGAATTCACCTGGATTGAGATTACTCTTGCAGTAGAGGTGTAAGAAATTTGCTGCAGATTGTCTGCAACTTACAACTTTGTGATAAAGTCTAAAACTTCATCATCATATAAGTTGCTTGTACGTTCACATAGAGACTTGAATCTAACCTCTTCGATCAAATCAGCTATGTCTCTGACTTCTTCTTGTTCATCACGAACTAAATTGAAATCAAATACTACACCTGTTTGAAGTTCAATCCTTTTTATCGGACTCCTCTAAGATTCAGATGATTTCTGGCTTTTCTTTGATGAACTTGATGGTGTGTTGGCCATTTTAAAGGTGATTTGAAAGAATTACGGTGTTTTAAAAATCGAATTTGAAGTAATTTTCAAGAAGTTAGGGTTTCGATTTCGTGCAGTAGAGCGCTCAAGAGTTTAGAGAGAGAGAGTTTGACCGTTCGTTAGAGAGAGAGAGAAAGAGAGTGTGTGTGTGTGTGTGTGTGAGTGATTGATTAGAGAGAAAAGTGATTTTCTAATTGAAAATCTACAGTTTTTATACTCATTTGGAAAATATGACCGTTGTTAGTGCTTTTTCTAGCAGTTACGCAGTGACAGTCATCATTTGACCGTTATGCGTTATTTTTGGAAAGCAGTTATTTAACATTTTAAAACGGATTTATTTTCCTAAAATAGATACAGCAGAGAACTATTGATTCTAGTCTGCACTCAACTTATTGACTAAGCAGTAGAGCAGTAGAGCAATATTGCTAGTCTGCATTCTACACGTGTAGTATAACAATAAAGCATTTTGGCTAGTTTTATTGTTTTAAATCAAGTATATCCAACTCTCCACGAAATTGAACGAACTTGTTTTCATCAAGAGGTTTTGTAAAAATGTCTGCAACTTGTTTTTCTATTGGAATGTATTTTAATTTAATATGACCTTTCTCCACATTATCCCTGATGAAATGATATCTGACATCAATGTGCTTGATTCTTGAATAAAAAGCCGAATTTTCTGAAATAGCCATTGCAAACTTGTTGTCACAAAATATAGAGATTTTAGAGAATATTATACCGTAGTCTGCAAGTTATGACCTCATCCATAGTATTTGTGTAGCACAGCTTCTAGCACCAATGTATTCGGCTTTTGCAGTAGAGGTAGACACAATGATCTGCTTCTTGCTGAACCATGATATTAACCTTGGTCCAATGAATTGACATGTTCCACTAGTGCTCTTTTTGTCAACTATACATCCTACAAAATCTACATCTGAATAACCTATTAGTGTAAAATCTGATTTCCTGAGATACCATACACCAAGATTTGGAGTTGCTTTGAGATATCTTAGGATTCTCTTTAGTGCGATGTAATGAGATTCCTTGGGATCAGATTGATATCTTGCATAGACACAAACTGCATATTGAATGTCTAGTCGTCTTGCAGTAAGGTATAATAATGATCTTATTATTCCATTATACAAAGTTTGATTTATTTTTCTTTCCAAGTTCATCTTTATCTATATTAATTGATGTGCTCATAGGGGTTTTCATATAACTACCACTATCTAATCCATACTTTTTAATTGTGTTATTTAAATACTTGGATTGATTTAAGAAGATTCCACTTTTTAGTTGTTGTACTTGCAGTCCTAGGAAATATTTTAGGTCTCTCATTAAACTCATTTGAAATTTGGATTTCATTAGTTCTGCAAATCTTTTACAAAGCTTATTATTAGTGCAGCCAAATATAATATTATCAACATAGATTTGCACTAACAATATGTGTTCTGTATGCTTCTTTAAGAAGAGAGTGGTATCTACCTTTCCTCTTCCGAATTTATTTTCACAGAGAAAGGTTGAGAGAGTTTCATACCATGCCCTAGGTGCTTGCTTTAGCCCATATAATGCCTTATCTAACCAATATACATGATGGATATTCATATTCCTCAAAGCCAGGAGGTTGTTCAACATAAACTTCCTCTTGTAGCTTTCCATTTAGGAATGCACTTTTTACATCCATTTGATAGACTTTAAATCCTTGGTATGCTGCATAGGCAAGGAAGATTCTTATGGCTTCTAATCTTGCTACACGTGCAAAGGTTTCATCAAAATCAATTCCTTCTTCTTGTGAGTATCCCTTAGCAACTAATCCTAGCCTTGTTTCTGATAACTGTTCCATTTTCATCAGATTTGTTTCTAAACACCCATTTGCATCCTACAACTGGATAGTTTTTTGGTCTTGGTGTGAGGTACTATACCTCATTTCTTTCGAATTCATTTAGTTCTTCTGCATTGCATCCACCCAGTTTGGATCATTTAGTGCTTCATTTATTACCTTAGGTTCTATTTCAGATATGAAACAGGCACACAGGTATTCAGCATTTGTTGCCCTTCTAGTCTGCATAGATACATTCTTATCTCCTATGATATCATCCTGTGTGTGTGCCCTAATCCATCTTCCTTTGTCCGGTTTATTTGATTCTAATTATTATTGAGGCTGTTCTTCTACCTTTGCTGCAGTGTCATTATCTACAAAAGACACTTCCTTGTCTATAGTATTAATGACCTCTTCTGCAGCCTGTTCATTGCATGCACATTCCTCATCAAATACATTTGCATTTCTTAAGAATGTTTGTTTTTCATCAAACGATATATGAACTGACTCCTCAACAGTGTGTGTTCTTTTATTGTACACTCTAAAAGCTTTGTTGTTTGTTGAGTATCCTAAGAAGGTTGCCTCATCTGCCTTAGGATAATATTTATGTATATTGTTTTTATCATTGTTGTGTATATAACAAATGCATCCAAAGGCATGAAAGTATTTAACACTTTGTGTTTTTCCTTTCCACAATTCATAGGGGGTTTTCTTATAAACCTTTTGAATTATGCATCTATTTTGAGTGTAGCAAGATGTGTTAAGTGCATCTGTCCAGAAGCTTTTAGATAAGTTTGCATCAAAAAGCATTGTTCTAGTTGCCTCTATCAGTGTTCTATTCTTTCTCTCAGCCACACCATTCTGTTGGGGTGTTCTTGGTGCTGAGAAGTTATGTTTAATCCATGATCATTGTAGTAGACATTTATTCCTCTCTGATCAAACTCAGTACCATGATCATTTTTAATTGTGATTACTTCTATTCCTTTTTTATTTTGGATCTGTCTAAGGAATCTTGTCAACAGACTACATGTTTCATTTTTTTTATGTAAGAATATTACCCAGGTGTATCTGGAGTAAGCATCTACTATAACTAGAGTGTATCTTTTTCTACTTAAGCTTTCCATCTCAACTGGACTAAAGAGATTCATATGTAGGAGTTCAAGAATCCTAGTTGATTCTGAGGAGTTTAAAGGTTTAAAGCTTGTTCTAGTCTGCTTTCCTTCCTGACATGGTCTGCATAATTTATCCTTTTTAAATTTTATTTGTGGAAGTCCTCTTACTAGGTTTTCTGAGGATAATCTTGCTATAGTTTTGAAGTTAAGATGAGCTAATCTTTTGTGCCATAGCCAATTTGTATCTTCAGCTTCTTTAGTGTAGAAACAAATAATTTGTTTTGATTGTGATGAATCAAAGTCTATTGCATATATGTTTCCTTTTCTAATTCCTAGTAATTTGACTTCTTGTGTGATCTTATCTTTTACTTGGCATGTATAATGTGTAAATGACACATCATAATTTTTATCACACAACTAACTAATAGATAGTAGGTTATGTCATAAGCCCTTGATATAAGCAACATCTCTAACGATTAAAGAACCTGTACCAAGGGTTCCATAACCTTTAGTTGTACCTGCCTTTACTCCTCCAAATATGACAAGAGGTCCTTGTTCTTTTCTGAAGTCTTCAAGGTTGGATTTGTTTCCTATCATGTGTCTTGAGCATCCACTGTCCAAGTACCATATGCCTTTTTCCTTTTCCTATAATGAAAACATGAAGAGCTTGTACATGGTACCCACTCATTTGGGTCCTTATTGGTTAGCTTTTGGAATCCAAACTTGAATTATCTTCTTGTGTGAGTTCCAACATTCAAATGATTTATGGTCGATCTTGCCACAGGTAAAGCAGTAGACCTTTGGTCTTATGCTTCTTAGTGGTCTGCTCCGCTTAGTCTGCTACTCTTGACATGAGCATGTGTGTCTCGAATATGGTTTTCTCCAAGTTAATCTTGAGAAGTTATTCCATACTGAGTAGTTAGGTGTTTGTTGGGCTTTATAAGGCCTTTCTCTAAATTCCCTTTTAGAGTTTCTTGCCTTATAACTCTCATTATATTTATAATAGGCATGTACTGGTAATCTGCTCTGATTTCTTTGAGGTTGAGCAGTAGAGATCCTACTTTGTAATAAATATCTCTTGAGAATATTGTTTTTTCTCAGTACTTTTGGAGCAGCTGAGCTTTTGCTGTTTTGCACAGTTTGTGTAGCAAAGCGTTGACTCTCATGCACATATCCTGCTCTAGAGACATTCTTCTTCTCCACACCTACTGCAGTAGCGATGTTCTTTTTCTACAGGACTTTTGCAGTGGTCTACTCAACTTCCTTGGTGTTGATCTTTTTATCTGCATTGTTGCTCAACCAGTCATTGTATCCTAACCCAGCTTTATCATGGAAGGATTGACCTGTGTTGATCAGTTTTTTCAGATCTAAGGTCTTGCCATTCCAGGCATCTACCTGCTTTTGAAGCTCAGTGTTTCTCAAGGTAAGTGTTTCCACTACTATATTGAGAAGTTTCATTTTTCATTTGCTTCCTTCACATTATCTTGAGCATTGATTAGACCATTATTAGCTCTTTATTTAAATTGGATTTCTCTTTGAGAGTTACAATTTGCTTAAGATTTTCTTTATTTTCTTTTAAAAAAGAAATAAAGTTTTTGGAGGTTTCTTGAAATGCTTCCTTCAATTCCTCTGTAGTGGCCTCTGAGTCAGAAAGATTAAATACCTGCTTTTGTTCTTCTTCTTTTTCCATGAGACATAGGTGAGCATTTGACATGATATCTTCATCATCAGAGTCTGTGTCGCTCCATGTCTTTGCTGCATAAGCCTTGCCTCTTTCCTTTCTCCCAGAGGTGACCTTGTTGTGGTCCTTCTTGAGCTTTGGTGCAGACAAGTCTTGGATTGGTTGTCTGCATTGAGCAGCAAAGTGTCCTGGTTTGCCACAGTTGTAGAAGACTTTCTTTTATGCATCTTGGGTTTTTGAGGGAAAGTTCTTTTTGAAGGTTCTCGTTTTGAATAGCTACTTGAACTTCTTTCCCATCAGTGCTAGTTCCTCTTATAGATCTTCTTCACTTACACACGATATATCACTATTGTCCTCTTCTGCCATGGATTTCAAAACTCTCTCTTGAGCAAAGAAAGCCAAGGTTTTCTTTTTTTTTTCATCATCAATCTTCTTCTTCTACTCAACTTCAAGATTGTAGGTATGCAGAACACCATACAGTTGAGCCAGGGACATCTTTATTAGATCTCTGGATTCTCTTATAGCAGTTGTCTTTGTGTTCTAGATTTCACCAAGAGATCTCACGAACTTTAGGTTGACTTCCTTGTTTTCGAAAGTCTTTCCTAAGGTTTTGAGATTGTTTATGAGAATATTGAATCTTTCAAAGATGGTGGTCAGATTCTCATCAGATCTCCTTGAGACCAGTTCGTATTGTTGTATCAATACATCTTTCTTGTTCTCCCTGATCTCATTAGTTCCTTCGTTTCTTAGCAGTAGAGCCTCCCATGCTTTATTTGTTGTCTTGGTATAAACCATAATTTCAAACATGTTGTCATCTAGGGATTTGAATATTTGGATTAGAGCTTTTCTTCCAACCATCTCTAGATCCCAGTCTTCTCTGGACCAGAGGGATTTTAGCCGTTGTATTTCTCTTATTGAATCCTTTGGATCTGGCATCATTGGAACATTTGGTCCATCCAGGACAATATTTTGCATCTTTTCATCAATTGAGTTGAGATGTGCAAGCATTCTTAGTTTCCAGTGGTTGAACTTGTCCAAAGAGCAAGTTGGAGGTTCTCCACTGTTAGGACATTTGGGGAACTTTGGTGGTGCCATTGTTGATGATAATCTTCACACAAACAAACTGTTAGTAACTTCTTTGCAAGTAGAATATGTGATCTTTTCTTTCCAATAACTGTTAAGTCTGGAAAGTCAGGCTCTGATACCAATTGTAAGGTTTCAGTTTCAACCTAGAGGGGGGGGTGAATAGGTTGTATAAGACTTTATTGATCTTTTTATGCGGAATACTTATTCTGTGCAGACTATTGTTCTATGCAGACTACTCAGGTAGTCTGCAGATGACAATTGGTAGTATGCAGTAGAGATTTGTAACTCTTTGGGTTTATCCCTTTTTGGCTGTGATGATTTGTTACAAGCAATCATAAATATCAATGCAGTAAAAGCAATAAATAGACACAGTATTTATACTGGTTCAGACACTCGATATCAAATGATCATCGAGAGCTTAGTCTAGTCTTCCCTTGGTGACCATTGTAGTCAAGCCAAGAGGTGAGTATCACTATCTTCTTGTTTGAGCTTACAAGAAACTTCCTTTTTACAAGTTATCTAACTTGTATAAAAGATAAAGAACCTAGATGCTTTGCACAAATCCAAACCCTGGACTCTGCTACAAGACTTGTTCTTCTACAGACTAGTGACAATTTCAACTGTATCTTCACGATTTGACTTTCTTGAGTAATCTCTGAATGTTTAGGTTACTTTGCAAACATCCTTGTTTTTCAGCATTTTTCAATAAGCCTCACCGGTTCCTTTTTCAATAAGCCTCACTCTGCTACAAGACTTGTTCTTCTACAGACTAGTGACACTTTCAACTGTATCTTCACGATTTGACTTTCTCGAGTAATCTCTGAATATTTAGATTGCTTTGCAAAGATCCTTGTTTTTAAGCATTTTTCAATAAGCCTCACGGGTTCCCTTTTAAAGGCTCAAGGAACAAACCTTAACAGACAACGCACTGTTCCTGGAATGACACTTTGCCACTAGTGTTTCCCACCATCTCGTTCCTGATGCTGGCAGTCCACTTTCCCCAGAATTTGTGTCGTTGTTACTTTAACTCAAATCCTCGCTTAACTACTTTCAAACCTCTGACCCCACCCTAGCAATCATCTCTGCTGTAGTCCACTTTGCTGTATCTTCTAGTCTGTAACCAGTCTTTGTTACAACCCTAGTCTGTATCTAATACTGCAATCCTAGTCTGCACCCAGTCTCTGTTGTAACTCTTTTCTGCACTCAGATCTGAATCAGTTCATGCCTTGCCATATTGGTCCTCGTTGCAAGCTTAGTCCTTCATCCTGAAGCCTTGAAGTTCTTTTGTTGCTTATCAATGCACTAGCTGTTTATCCAAAGTCATCTATAGTAGTCTGCATCTGGTGGCTTTCACGATCCTCATATATCTGTAACCGTTTGCTCATTGGCATCTAACCTAGACTACAACTACCTACTTGACTTCTAGCCTAAACACACAAACTACATTATAACTAATACATCTAAGTTTTGTTACATCAATTTCTATACAAATGGAGGGATTGCACATTCCTATCGTACCTGCTACGGTGAATGCACCTCCTATGGACGCATCCTTGGTGAACGCTATCCAAGCCCTAGTAGGGGAGATAGCAAGGAAATCTCAAAAGGAAGCTGAAAACCAAGGAGCGGATTGTGACAAGTTTCTTCATCACCTAAATGCTTATCACCTCTAAGCGCTTCAGTGGTGAAGGCGACCCGACAAACATTAAAGATTGGCTTAGAAGTTTTGAGAAGTTAATCAATGAAGTTCAGTGTCCTGATAACTTAAGAATCACTTTTGCTTCGTACTATCTCGGAGGCGAAGCTGACTCCTGGTGGAGCACTGCTGAAGAAAGGACCGAACAGGAAGGGTATGGATGGGTGGACTTCAAGGCTGTAATTAGAGAAAGGTTATACCCTAAGTCTCTCCAAGTTGAGAAGAGGAATGAGTTCCTCAACTTGAAACGATGAACTATGACTGTGTCAAAGTATGCTTTGAAATTCATGAATCTGTTACGATTCCAACCAGCATTCTATACACAGGACACGGAAAAGTAGAGACAATTTCTTGGTGGCCTGAACTACAGATTACGTACCGGCTTGGCTCCTCAAACCTTTGCGACCTATTAAAAGATGTACCACAGAGCAATGAAACTAGAACTTGCTATCCTTGATCGGGATGATAATCAGGGGCAAAGATTTAAGAAGAGGAAAAATGGGTGGATCACGCAAGCTGGTGGATCAAAGTCGGAGGTTCCTGTAACACCTCAAGACAGAGGAACGGAGCACCTTCACAACAGAGTAGCGATACCCAAAGATTCTCTAATGCACCCCGCAGCCAGCAAATGACGTAAGAAAATGAGTATGAACACTAGAGGTTATGGCTAGAGCAAGACCACAAGCAATGTAAGTGTCATAGCTATGGAAAGATCAGACATTACGCTAGAGATTTTAGGACCGCTTCGGGAGCATGTTATCATTACGGTGACTTGGGACATAAACCATCTACTTGCCCATAGAGGAACGGCAAACCGAGTGACAATACTAGGAAGCCTTCTGCTTCAGGTTAGTTTATGGCCCAATCTTCGAATCCGTCTGTTAATCAGAATGTTAACGGAAAACAACCAACGGGATGAGTCTATACGATGAACACCAAGGGAGCTCTAAATAGAGGAGCAGTCGTAACCGATAATATTCATCTTTTATCTCAACTTGCTTATGCAATTTTTGATTCTGGAGCAACTCATTCTTTTATTGTAAAATCATATCTAGTAAAGAATGAAATGAAAACCCAACCAATGGTCGATGAATACAAGTAGGTTTACCCACAGGTGAAATAGTGACTTATGAGCTAGTTGTTCCTCGAGCATCAATAATGATTGGAGAGGAAGAATTTCCTGTAGATTTAATGATCTTAGACTTGCTTGATTTCGAGATTGTCCTCGGAATGAATTCGCTTGAAAGGCATAAGGCAGTTATGGACTACGAGAAGAAAACAATATGAGGGAGATTACTTTTCCATGGGGAAGGATCACGACCTGACTTGCAGATAGTGTCTGCTATGACACTATCTGCAAGTCAGGTCGATGACATACCCGTGGTACGGGACTATGCTGACATTTTTTCGGACTAACACCAACTCACTACCTGGATTTCAGCATTGAACTAGTACCTGATGTAGCACCGATCTTGAAGGCACCTTATCGCATGGCCCTGGCTGAGCTCAAGAAGTTGAAGACTCAACTTGAAAACTGTTACAGAAAGGGAATATGAGACCTAGTGTTTCCCATGGGGAGCACATGTCTTGTTTGTGAAGAAAAAGGATGGAAACATGAGACTATGCATTGACTACCAGGAGCTCAACAAGATCACTATCAAGAATCGCTATCCTTTACCTCAAATCAATTATTTATTTGATCAACTTCATGGAGCTAGTGTGGGTTCCAAAATTTAACCAATAAGGACCCATATAAGTGGGTACCATGTAAAGATCTCTATGTTTTCAATGCAGGAAAGATAGAAAGGCATATGGTATCTCGACAATGGATTCTCAAGACACATGACAGGGAACAAACCCATCCTCGAAGATTACAGAAAGGAACAAGAACCACCCCTTGTCATATTTGGAGGAGCAAAGGCAAGTACAACTAAAGGTTATGGAACCCTTTGTATAGGTTTCTTAATCTTTAGAGATGTTGCCTATGTTAAAGGCTTAGAACATAACCTGCTATCCATTGCTCAATTGTGTGATAAAAATTATGATGTGTCATTCACTTATGACACATGTCAAGTAAAGGATAAAATCACACAAGAAGTCAAATTACTGGTAGTAAGGAAAGGAAACATTTATGCAGTAGACTTTGATTCATCACAGTCAGAACAAATAACATGTTTCTATGCTAAAAAAGCTGAAGATACAAACTGGCTATGGCACAAAAGAGTAGCTCATATTAATTTCAAAACAATAGCCAGATTATCCTCAGAAAACCTAGTAAAAAGGACTTCTTCAAATAAAGTTTAAAAAGGATAAATTATGCACACCATGTCAGGAACCTTAAACCCTTAAACTCTTCAGAATCAACTAGAATTCTGAAATTATTACATATGGATCTCTTTTGTCCAGTTGAGGTATAAAGCTTAAACAGAAAGAAGTACACTCGAGTTATAGTAGATGATTATTCCAGATATACTTAGGTAATGTTTTTACATAAAAAGAGTGAAACTTGTAGTCTACTGACAAGGTTTCTTAGACAAATTCAAAATGAAAATGACGTAGAAATAATCACAATTAAAAGAGATCATGGTACTGAATTTGATCAAGCAGGAGTAGATGTCTACTGTAATGATCATGAAATTAAACACAACTTCTCAGAACCTAGAACACCTCAACAAAATAGTGTGGTTGAGAGGAAAAATAGAACACTCATAGAGGCAACCAGGACAATGCTTTCTGATGCAAACTTATCTAAAATCTTCTGGGTAGAAGTAGTCAATACAGTTTGCTATACTCAAAATAGATGCTCAATTCACAAGCTTTATAAAAAGACTCTCCATGAACTGTTGAAAGGAAAGACACCAAGTGTCAAATACTTTCATGCTTTTGGATGCATATGTTATATACACAATAATGACAAAGGCTACTTACAAAAATTTGATCCTAAGATAGATGAAGGAACCTTCTTAGGATTTTCTACAAACAGCAAAGCCTTTAAAGAGTATATTAAAAGAACACAAACAATTGAGGAGTCAGTTTATGTATCATTTGATAAATCAGAAACATTCAAAAGAAATGCAAATGTATTTGATGAAGAATATGCATGTAATGAACAACTTGCAGAAGAGGTCATTAAAGCTACAGACAAGGAAGAGTCGTCTACACATAATGACACTACAACAGAGACTGAAGAACAAACTCAACAACAATTGGAAACTAATGAATAGGATAAAAGAAGATGGACCATACACAAGATGACATAATAGGAAATAAGAATGCACCTATGCAGACTAGAAAGGCAACAAATGCACAATGCTTATCTGTTTGCTTTATATCAAAAATAGAACCAAAGATAATAAGTGAAGCTCTAAGTGATCCAAACTGGGTAGATGCTATGCAAGAGGAATTAAATGAGTTCCAAAGAAATGAGGTTTGGTATCTCACACCAAAACCCAAAAACTATCCAGTTATTGGCTACAAATGGGTATTTAGAAACAAATCTGATGAAAATGGAATAGTCATCAGAAACAAAACTAGATTAGTTGCTAAGGGATATTCACAAGAAGAAAGAATTGATTTTGATGAAACCTTTGCCCCTGTAGCAAGATTAGAAGCCATAAGAATGTTCTTTGCCTATACTGCATATCAAGGTTTTAAAGTCTATCAAATGGATGTAAAAAGTGTATTTCTAAATGTAAGGCTATAAGAAGAAGTTTATGTTGAACAACCTCCTGGCTTTGAAGACTCTGAATATCCAAGATATGTATATAGGTTAGACAAAGCATTATATGAATTGAAACAAGCACCAAAGACATGCTATCAAACTCTCTCAACATTTCTATGTGAGAAAATATTTGAAAAAGGTAAAGTAGATGCCACTTTGTTTCTTAAGAAGCATAAGGAACATATATTGTTAGTACAAATATATGTTGATGATATTATATTTAGTTGCACTAATAATAAAATTTATGAACGATTTGCCGAACTAATGAAATCTAAATTTCATATGAGTTTAATAGGGGAACTAAAATATTTTCTAGGACTTTAAATACAACAATTAGAAAGTGCAATCTTTATAAATCAATCTAAATACTTAAAGAACACAATTAAAAGGTATGGCTTAAATAGTGCTGGTAATATGAAAGCTCCCATGAGCACATCAATAAAGACAGATAAAGATGAACATGTAAAGAAAATAAATCAAACCATGTGTAGAGAAATAATAAGATTATTGTTATACCTTATTGCAAGCAGACTAGACATTCAATATACATTCTTTGTCTATGCAAGATATCAATCTGATCCCAAGGAATCCCACTACACTATAGTAAAGAGAATCCTGAGATATATCAAAGGAACTTCAAACCTTGGTGTATTGTATCCAATGGAGTCAGATTTTTCAGATGCAGATTTTGCTGGTTGTAGGGTTGACAAGAAAAGCACAAGTGGAGCATGTCAATTTATTGGTGCAAGATTGATTTCCTAGTTCAGGAAAAAGCAGACTATAGTGTCAACCTCTATTACAGAAGCAGAGTACACAGCTGCAGGAAGATGTGCTGCACAAATACTATGGATGAGATCACAGCTTGCAGACTATGGTATGATATTCTCTGAAACCTTTATATTTTTATAGAGTACAACACGTCTGCAATGACAATTTCAGAAAATCTAGTTTTTCATTCAAGAACCAAACATATTGATGTCACATATCACTTTATGAGAGATCATGTGTAAAAAGGTCATATTAAATTGGAATATATTACAACAGAAAAAACAAATTACAGATATTTTTATAAAACCTCTCGATGAAAGAAAGTTTACTCAATTTAGAGAAAAATTGGGTATACTTGATTTAAAACAGTGAAACTGGCCAAAATGTTTTACTACTCTACTCCACATGTAGAAAGCATACTAACATTATTGTTCTACTTCTCTACTGTTTGACTCACATGTAGAAAGCATACTAGAAATATTGTTTCTTTGCTGTATCTATTTTAGGAAAAGAATTTTATACGTTACAAAATTGATTTCTTGAAATTACGCAACAGTCAAATAATGGCTGGCTTTGCATAATGGCTAGAAAATACTATCAACGGTCATAATCTTACAACGAGTATAAAAACTGAAATTTTTCAATTGGAAAATCACTTTACTCTCTAATACTCTCTCTCTCACTCTCTCTATAAGCATTCGAGCGCTCTACTGCATGAAATCGAAAACCCTAACTCTCTGAGATCTTTCGAATTCGATTTCTAAACTGTATAATTCTTCAAAATGTTTTTAAAAATGGCGAGCACATCCTCAAACACATCCCAAAAGAGCCTCAAGTCATCTGAGGAATAGAAGAGCCCCACAAGAAAAATCGAATTGTAGACTGTCATCATGTTCGAGAAGAATCAGATTAAATAAAAGAAATTATAGACCTGATCGAAGTGGCGGGACTCAAGTACTTATGTGAAAGAACTAGCTTGATATATGATGATGAAGTACTGGACTTCATCGAAAAGGCGAAAGTTGCAGACAACCTATAACTGATGACACATACCTCTTCTCCAAAGAAGATTACAGTCTCCATAGAAGCAGTTGATTTCGCACAAGTGTTCAATCTGACGAATAAAGGCTCAAGGATCATTCCACCAAACATCATAACAATAGGAAGGCACACGATGCTGACCAAAGACAAGTGGCATGAGGGCATACGAATAATGAAGAAATTCCTATCAAAGGAGCATAAACTACTCGCAGACATAGTAAAGAAGGTAATACTCTCATGGGAATTCAGCAAAGGATAAGATCACAACTGATCAACAGGAGATCTTGTATGCTATCCTCACTGTATACAAAGTGAACTGGGCTCAATTGCTCATGTATCAAGTTGCCAAGGCTATATAGTCAAAGCAGTCGCTATCTTGAATGATAATCAGCATTCTTCTAAAAAATTGACGTCAAGATAGGGAGGCCATGGATGGTGGCCAAGCAGATTGACGTCAAGAAGATAGGCATGCAGCCTATTGGATTGACAAAGTAGACTAGAGCACCGCAAACCAATGTCAAACCTACAGACCACCTACCTAAGTCTGCAGAAATACAGACTAGAAGAAAGGCTATATAGACGACTGATGCAAGAAGAAAAGCTCAAGCACCCAAGAAAAAGCTACAGAGGGTGACAAAAAGAAAGCTAATCATGCAAGCCTCAGATGAAGAAACCATCTCTGATCATCCTGCTACAGAGTCAACTCTCATGGAGGTGGAAGTACAATCTTCAGAAGTGCAGACTAGGCACATTGTTGAGCCCTCATCATCAAGAATACCTTCTAAGGCACCAGAAATAACTACACTCCATGATGCCAATGTGGCATTAAAGTTCTTGAAAGGTGGAGAAGACGAGAACCTTCAAAGCCTAATCCTGGAAACTCAAAAGAATTTAATGCTGGAGCAGACTAATGAAGGACCTCGAGCTCAGTTCATAAAAAGGCTTGCTTCTGAAGGATACACCGAGAATGAGATAAGGGAAATTGAAGCCAATCTCATAGCCTTACAAACTGGACAAGCCCAAGCTACCTCTGCTGTAACAGGATGACTGAAGCAAAGGCCGTACAACTAGCTCAACTAGAGAAGAAGACAACCAGCAGGTCAACAAGACCAAAGGGGGCACATATTCTTCTCAATGGCACACTCGAATTCAGGGACTCTACCTTGAAGACAACCAGGCTCACACATGCAATACTCAGGCCAATTGAGTTTGTAAACACACTTGTAGTT
The DNA here is from genome assembly GCA_001925005.1 of Drosera capensis. NCBI lineage: Eukaryota > Viridiplantae > Streptophyta > Magnoliopsida > Caryophyllales > Droseraceae > Drosera > Drosera capensis. The sequence continues at coordinate 5,190 of LIEC01008651.1, read as the reverse complement.
GAGGCTGAGCTCAAGAAGCTCTTAATAAAGCATGTAAAAGTTGTAGTCAAGAAGCTATAAGACTATCTCTCAAGATCGGACTTGGAAGAATATCAACCATCAGGAGATGATGGAAATAATGGTGGCGATCAGCCAAAACTAGACACTCAGGATGATGATGATGCAATCATTGATCAGATTACTGAGGAAGGCATACAAGAGCAGACTACCTTAATCAATGTCAAAGCAGCAGAGACTCCTCCAATAGACCCTACAGTAGAACAAGCAGCTGAGGAACCTACAGGAGAAGAACTAATAAAGGACGAAGGAGTCAAGTCATCTACTGAAGGACATACAACTGACATAGGATTGGAACCATCCACTGATGAAGCTGCAGCTGAGGGATATCCAATAAAAGAATCTATAGTAGAAACCCAAGTAGGCATAACCCTAGCATTGAAAAACAAGCAGCTGAGGGCCAAGCAATTGAGGTTCAATCAACAGAGCCAACTGATGTTGAACAACCTGCTGTCGAAGCACTTGAAGAGGACCTATCTCCAGTAGAGGCAACTATCACTACAGTTGAGACAACTCTATTAAAAGGAGCAGAAGAGCGAAAAACAATGCAAATGACTTATGCTCAAGTTGCAGCAGGAGTCACTCCTTCTCATGATGATGCTCATAATCTTATGAACATCCTATTCACACCACCTTCCTCATTTGGATTGACACACATGTAGTAGATCCATCATTCGAAGCACAAGTACCTTTAGATAGTGGGATCTCTATAACTCAAAGGACACTAGATCAATTGACACCAACAACAATCAGGAATCTAAAGGAAGCCTTTGAAGACGATATTCAGATAGTCTCAGTGCAGCCGAGACAAGAAGCTGAACGGGTACCATCATCACCTCAGAAACTACCACAGGCTACAGATTTAGAAAGCTAGATCAAGACATCTATGACATGCACTCATGGACCAGAGATGCATTTTCATGATCTTCTTGAAACTCTACAGCCAATTGTAGATGATTTAGAAGCAAAAAGGAATGTCAGACACAAGACCTTTGAGGATTTTCGCTCAACACTTAACACTTTAGCAGCAGGAGTCATTGATCAATAAAAACAAACCAAATCCATGAATCTTCAACATCAGCTGATCAACACTTCCAACTTAACATATTCAGAGGCCAAACCAAGGCTAAGCTAAGAAGGATTCAAACTGTTGTGTAGAGTACCCAACAATAACTCAGTGAACACATTCGCAACAATGGCATAAGGATGGGACTATTAGAAACACAACTCCAAGTAGTGTAGAAGAAGGGGGAGAAGTAGTCTACAGTAAAGCGAAGAGCCGAAGAAGCAAAAAAAGAAAGGTCTACAAAGAAATCTAGACATCACAAGGGACAGAACTCAGGACACAGGACTACGGAGGAGCTATCTTATGAAGAACGAAGACAATATCAACATCACAGAAATTTAGAACAAAGGACCCCCAAGCGTAGCAGACGATTAGAAGAACATAAGAGTTAGCGAGTATAAATACCTCTACTGGTCTTTCTTTTTATTTCTTTATGTTTTTGGTTTGTAAAACAAAAAACAATGTAATTTAGCAGTAAGAAAAGTTATAATCTTGTTGTTTTACATAAAAGTTTCTGTTAGCATCAATTTAGGGGGAAATTCATAGGAATGTGCAATCCCTCCAATTGATGTAACAAAACTGAAATGTATTAGTCATAATGCAGTTAGTATGTTTAGGTTAGAAGTCAAGTATGTAGTTGTAGTCTAGGTTGGATGTTGGAGTGCAGACGACTACAGATGATGGAGATCAGATGCCACCAGATACAGACTACTACAAAGGACTTTGGCTAAACACCTATGGCATTTATGAGCAACAAAAGAACATCAAAGTCTTCAAGATCTAGGATTGAGCTTACAAACAAGGACCAACACAGAATGCATCAATGTGCAGCAAATCTGTGTGCAGACGAGATTGCAGCAGGGACTGGTGCAGACGAGGTCTCATAGTATAGTATGCAGACTAAGGTGCAGCAGACTTGGTGTAGAAGAGATGGTTGCTGATGGTGGGTCAGAGGTTTGGAGTGTGTTGAACAAAGATTTGAGTAAATGCAGCAACGATACAATTTTTGGAGTTAGTGAACTGCCAGCATCAGAAACAAGATGGTGAGGGACACGAGTGGTAAAATATCATGTCAGAAACAGTACCTGTTGTATAGGTTCATTTCCTGAGCCCACAAAAGGAAATCGATGAAGTTCATTGAAGTAAGGCTGTTGAACAAGGATTGATAGGCAAGAGTGCAAAGCAATCAAGATTCAAAAATTACTCAAGAGAGCTGAATCGTGAAATACATAATGAAGAGAGTTCACTAGTCTATAGAAGAACACAATTTGTAGCAGAGTTCAGATTACTGAATTTGTGCAAAGATCGTGGGTCTTCGTCTTTAGTACAAGTTACTTACCTTGTAAAAAGAAGTTTTCTTGTAAGCTACAAATAAGAAGATAGTGATACTCACCTCTTGGCTTGACTACACTGGTCACCAAGGGATGACTGGACTAAGCTCTTGTTTATCAATTGATAACAAGTGTCTGAACCAGTATAAATATTGTGTCTCTTACTTGCTTTCATTGTTTAATATTTAGAACTGTTAGAAATCAACCTTCACAGTCAAACAGAGACAAATTCCAAGAATTGAAGTCTTTGCAGCAGACCTTGAAGTGTTAGCTACAGACTACCTAAGGAGTCTCCATAAAATAGTGGTCTGCAAAAATATAATTCACTCCATAAAATTGTTAAAACTCGAATTAACCTATGAACCCCCCTCTTGGTTATATCTTGGACCTTACAGGTTTTTCTACAATCGTAATACCTTTGTCCAATCTTATGAGGAAGACAATGAAGTTTGATTAGACAGAAAAGTATGCGAAAGTTTTTCAGGAGTTAAAGGACCGACTTAGCTCAGCACCTATTTTGGCTTTACCTTCAGGAGAGAAGGGGTTTTGCATTTATAGTGACGCTTTCCAAGCAAGGCTTGGGATATATTTTGATACAGCATGACAAGGTGATAGTATATGCATCGAGATAATTGAGAGCCATATAAGCTTAATTATTCGGCACACGATTTGGAACTAGCACCGGTAGTTTTTGCCTTAAAGATTTGGAAACATTATTTATATGGTATTTCATGCCGGATTTACACGGATCATAAGAGTTTGAAGTATATTTCCATGCAGAAGGAGTTAAACATTCGGCAATGGATATGGCTTGAGTATTGAAGGATTATGACCTGGATATTCAGTATCAACTGGCCAAGGCTAATGCTATAGCTGATGCTTTGAGCCATAAAATCAGAAGGGCAAAAGGGAGTCTTCACAAGTTGATGATTACGCAAAAGAAGTTGTCTAAAGATTTCAGTAAGTTAAACATTATAGTGATTTCCAAGTCTTATACAAGTTTTCTAGGATATATGCAAGTCCAGTCTACCTTGCATGAGGAGATTTTGCAAGATCAAGGGGGTGATGAACAGATACAATGGATCAGACAAGGAATTCAAGATGGAAAGGCATCGGGATTCCATGGAAGATTTTGTGTTCCGAATGATGAGGAACTTAAGCCAAAAAGCCTTAAAAAAGCACATGAGACACCGTATTCTGTATATCTTGAAGGCAATAAGCTGTATCAAGATCTTCACCAAAGCTTTTGGTAGAGTAACATGAAATGAGAGGTTGTTGAGTTCGTAGACAAGTGTATTACCTGTCAACAGGTAAAGATCGTGCACCAAAGACCGGGAAGATTACTACAGCCCTTGGAGATACCGATATGAAAATAGGATTCAATCAATGGACTTTGTTGTAGGACTACCACCTATAATTCATGGTATGAACTCAATATGGGTGATAGTGGATAGACTGACCAAGTCTGCTCACTTTCTCCCCACCAAGACTTCATGTAGTGTGGATCGTCTAGCAGACGTATATGTTAAGGAGATCGTGAGGTTACATGGTGCTCCGAGTTCATTAGTATCTGACAGGGATACTAGGTTTCAAGCACAGTTTTGGCAAGGATTACGAAAGACTTTTGGAACTAGATTGAATTTCAGCAAGGCTTTTCACTCTACTTATAATGGACAGACTTAGCGTATGATACAAACTCTTAAAGATATGTTAAGAATGTATGTCCTTGACTTTAAGAGTTCATGCGATCACTTACCATTGGTACATTTCGCATATAACAATAGTTACCACGCTAGCATCGACATGGCGCCATTCGAGGCTTTGTATGGGAGGAAATCTCGATTCCCCATCTGATGGGACGATATCGAAGATACTCTAGTAATGGGACAAGAGTTAGCTCAGGAAACCGCAGACAAGGTTAAACTCATTCAAACCAAATGTGAGAAAAAGGCCACTAGAATTTCGAGTTGGTGAACATATTTTCTTGAAAGTTTCACCTACTAAGGGTGTTATGAGGTTTGGAAAGAAAGGGAAACTCAGTTCTCGTTACATAGGACGGTTTGAAATTCTTGAAAGGATTAGTGAAGTGGCCTATCTGTTGGCATTGCCAGTAGGGTTAGCTGGTATTCATAATATCTTTCATGTTTCTATGTTGAGAAAATACACACCCGACCCTTAGCATATAATTCAACATGACCAAGTAAGACTCAATGAGGACCTATGATATAAACAAAGGCCGAAGAAGATAGTAGATCACATGATAAAAATGCTCAAAAGAGAAGTTTCATTAGTCAAGGTGCGATGGGCTAACCATACCACACGAGAAGCATTTTGATATGAATGTGCAATTCCTCAAAATGTATAGAAATTGACGAACAAAACTAAGAAGTATTAGTCATGATGTAGTTAGTGTGCTGAGACTAGAAATCAAGTAGGTAGTTGTAGTTTAGGTCAAATGCAAGAGAGCAGATGGTCACAGACGAGGAGCATCATGTGAGCCACCAGATGCAAACTATTATAGAGGATTTTGGCTAAGCAGCTAAGGCATGCATGGGCAACAAAAGACCTATAAATGCTTCACGATTTAGGATTGAGCTTGTAGACGAAGACCAACACAGCAAGGCATAAAGTGCATCAGATCTGGGTGTAGACGAAGAATTACAGCAGAGACTAGGTGCAGATTAGGGTTACAGAAGGATGCAGATTAGGTCTCACAGTACTGGGTACAAACTAAGG
>LIEC01008650.1:0-43504 GCA_001925005.1 Drosera capensis | reverse complement strand
TACCGGTTCGTGCTTGTAGTCAGTGTAGTACTTGCTAATCCAGACAAAAATGTAAGCTGTGATGATACCGACCAGACCGCATAAAGCAAAATTTAACCAAGCTGATGGTGCTTGCTCCGTGTAAAGCAGCCAACAAGTAGACTACACATTGAAGTACGGCATACACGCAAATGCATCAGAAGCCACAACGTTATGGACTGAATCGTAAGCATAAAGCTACAAAGGCATGACAGGAATGAATATACAATTGCTTCATAAAAAAGGGTTCACAAGTACGGGAAAAAAAGCAGAGACTTGAGAGAGTAGACGGTAAATTACCACACCGAACGTTATAACAGCCAGAATGATTGTAACCGAATAGCCCTTCTGAAGTATTTTCATGGGATCCTCTATAGGAGCTATTACACCAGGGTCGCGCGTGCCTCTTATGGATAGAATTCCAATGGATGATATCACAAGGTCAAAGGAGTGAACGACCAGTGGAAACAAGATAAAGCCTGATGGATCTGCATCACCAGCAAAAAGAAAGAATGAAAGGTTTGCCAACTAGACAAGCAATATCCAGTCACATAAGGCAGCGTATAAGTAATTAAAAACACACACTGGGCTTCCACATATCCTTGTAGCATAGAATGGAGATAACACACATGCTCATATATGGAACAAATGACCGGTCATCAACCTCGGTACGAAAGAACAACGTTGTGAGAAACAAAAGAAAGTGACACTTCTGCTTCAACAGCCAATTTGAACAGACAATGCAGCCTATATCACATCAGTGAACCTTTTATAATAGACATTTGGAAGTGCCAAGTAATAATAGCTGACAATGATGGTGAGGTTTAAAAGGCTCCAAAGTGAGCCATGCCACTCACCCATCTTTTACCGCATTGTTTCTCCTATTCCTACAAGAGTTTCTGAGGAGCTAGTTCGCCCTTCCACAGCTTTGAATCAACCACAGGATACATAAAAAAAAAGCAAGCTATAATTGCAGTACGAGGGAGTATTGCAGTTGCAGGAGTGAACAAAATTAGAAAGAGCTGCTGTTTACGGTTTACCTTCGATTTTACAACGTTGAGCCATTGTACCACCAAGTATCATTGCGCTAATAATTTCGGCAGCTATGCTTTCAAAGAGATCAGCACCACGAGCAGCACAGTCACCTACATTGTCTCCTACCTGCATAGTAAGGTTTTATTTTTGAATACTTTCATTGTCAAAGTATTACAATGAGTGACACTTAAAACGTTAATTACAATTTGTATATGTGGGTGATCTTTACCAAAAATAACAAAGAACGAAGATGCAAAAGTTTTCTATTAAAACACTAGCCAAGTCTTGCTTCACTCTCGTTTTCTTTTCCCACTACTAGTGGCAAAGCCTAATTAATCATGATATCATTAAATCATGTCCAAAGTCTCTAAACAAAATTATCATGCCCATGGAAGGAAGAGACCAATGAAAATATGTAGCCATCAGATTTCCACTCCTACTCTCAGACCAGGTGTTCACCATTTTAACAAAATAAAGCTTAAAGGGCCAGATGCATTTGCTAAACTCCGACAATTTTACAACTGTTTCATTATTCAAATTTTTATTTATCTCAACTGGGGTAGTTAAAAACCATCTCTCTATAATTGCACACTGGAACTTGGAAAAAGTGACTTTTTCCCTGACAGATTCTGGGATAAATTCATTTGCTTAAGAAGAAAAAATTACTTTTATGATCTTTTATCAACATAAGGGATCTCAAAGCAAGATAGACAACTGTTTTTCCAGGAAGAAGAGCACAGGTAAGAATTAATGTAATGAAAGCTACCAAATCAGCTATGACAGCAGGATTCCTAGGGTCATCTTCAGGAATTCCCCGTTCAACTTTTCCAACAAGATCAGCTCCAACATCAGCAGCTTTGGTGTATATACCACCACCAAGTTGTGCAAAGAGCGCGACAAAGGAAGCTCCAAAACCATAACCAACAAGAAGCAAAGGCACTGGAAGAAAAAAAATTGAGTTCAAGCTCTACAGGAGTTACAGCAAGTATTTGGGGGGGAAAAAAAAAGGAGAATCAATCAGGAAAGCAGAAAAGAGTCAATACAGTTACTTGCACATGGCATTCGTACTCTTTGGAATATGGACATGACAAAGAACTAGAAAATCATGTTAAACAGCACTAAAACCTTCAAACTTCATGCTCAAGAAAAATGGCCTTTTCAGCAGTCTGGTTCACCTCAAAACTAGCTTAAGCACGTCCACAAGATGCTCATATAACAAATTCACCACAATTGCTTGTGTAGTACCAATTCAAGCTACAAAGGGATAAAATCTAAGTGTAGAAACAGCATAGTCAAGATGGAAGGACGAGAGCCAACGGCACTTACAGTCCGTGACTTTCATAGATCCTGGTGAACCAACTCCCAGCCAAACATGAAATGCAGCATAAAGGATGGAAACACCAATTACAGCCATTCCTACGACTATCATGGCAGAGAAACCTCCAGCACGAACAGCTACCTGTAACTTTACTGTCAGACAGAGTTCATATTAACAAAGTCAAAACACTAAACATACTATCTGACCTGCAAGGCCTCTCTTGCAGATCTCCTTGCTGCACTAGAAACTCTGACGTTTGCGCGAACAGACACCCACATCCCCACATAACCAGCAATGCCTGAGCACATTGCTCCTAGAAGAAATGAAATGACCGTAATATATGCAGAAGCTGTCCTGCATCAGCAAAGCGAAGCAAGGAAGACCGAATAAGCACTTGCGTTAGGTGCAAAGGTTTCATTTGGGAATCAACAGTATCATATAAGTTGGACCTCCCAATGCCAGCTGATTCCTGTTGAGGAGTTGTGCGACGGAACATGTATATGCATAGAATCACAAGGGCAAGCAGCGCTGCCATTTTTGAAATCGTCCCGTACTGAGTTCTGAAAAATCCTTCAGCTCCATCACGGATTGCATATGAAATCTGAGACAATGAATAGCCATGAAGATGAATATAAGTGGTCAAAACAAAGGGCTTTTTTATTATTATTATCCATTTCTGTAGGAAGATGACGACATTTAAATCAAACGAGAAAGTCGAGGTATCTACATGAATACGTATTCACACAGCTAAAGAAGCTCAAGGCTAACTAATGTAAAACTGATGAAATAACAAAAGTAAACAACAAACTGAGGAATGGCGGAAAAAAAAGGAAAGGAAGGAGGAATCCTTTGGCGTCGGAGATGAAATCGCCAGTGCTGCCCTTTTGGCAGTTGTTGAGAAACGTGGAAGACCAAAGAAAGTTGTGCTTGAGATGGGGAATGAAGTGGTTGTGGCGGGTTCACAGGTGGATAAGGGTTCTAGTGAAGGCGATGATATGAAGATGGATTTGGGGGAAAATATTGAAGGTAGGTTAGTTGGGTTGATCGGGTGGAAATGGAGAGCACTCCTAGGGTGATTAGCAGTGTACAGAAGGAGAATGTGTTGAAGGATGATGGACCAAACCCTACTGATGCTAGATCGTATGCAGATGTTACAAGAGGACCAATGGCTCCTAATCGTGACAGTGTGGATTTCAACTCTCTTATGGTCATCGCCGAGAGGAGGAGATTTCGATTTCGATTGAGGTCAGTGATGCTAGGAAATACTGGCAGTTCGCCCTCATTGGTTATGTATTGAGAGAACATATCCCATTTTCTCAGATGGAAAGATTTGTTGATCGTAGTTAGATGGGAGTGTCTTAAGCTTGGGATTCACCTTCATGACAATGGCTATTACGTGTTTCGTTTTGCTGATCTGGAGGATCGTGACAAGATTTTGAATAATAGCTGGTTCATGAAAAATAGATCCTTTGTTCTTTGAGAGTGGAGTCATAAGTTCTCTTTTGCTACTGATGTGATTAAACGGATTCCAGTTCAAGGCTTAATCTGGAGTTTTGGGGACAACGCACACTTGACAAGCTTGCTAGTACGGTGGGGTTCCCTATTAGAACTAATAGATTGACAGCATATCGTGAGAGGATCTCCTATGGCTGTATTCTAGTAGATATTGATACCTCTCATGACTTCGTAGAGGAGTTCACTTTTCGGGGACTTGATAGAGAGTTGATTAGACAGAATGTTGAGTACGAATGGCTGCCTAACAAATGTGCTAACTGTAAGTTTTGGAGGCATAAGACTGAGTGTTGTAGGAAGCAGAAGCAGGTGCGCCAAGTTTGGGTTGTTAAACAAGTTCAGAAGCCAATGGTGGATGGTTCGAATGTTATGATACCTAAAGTGCCTATTGTGAATTCTGGTAAGGGTTCATTTGAGTTAGCAAGGAAGCCAGAGAGTGAGGATGGTTGGGTAAGGGTGTCCTCTTCAAAGGGGGAAAGTGTTATGTATCATGACTTGAAGACGACTGAGCTCCCTTCAATGCTGCCATCTATCTTCTCATGTTTAGATCAGGAACGTGAAGATCAGAACAAGATGGAGAAAGGTGGATCAGATGATGCCATAACTTGATGATAGGTGCTTGGAATATTAGAGGCTTGAATAAACCGGAGAAGCATAAGGCAATAAGGCAATTTCTAGCCAAGTACAAGCCTTGAAACTCGAGTAAAGAGGGGAAAACAAAAGAAAGTCCTGAATTCTTGCTTCAAAGGATGGGAATGTGTAGATAACTATGAGGATGCAGTTAATGGAAAAATTTGGCTGATATGGAAGGAGAAGCTTTGGAATTTTGAACTTAGGTTTTGTTCAGATCAGCTGATTCATGGACTTGTTAGTCACAAGACTAATGGGATGTTGTTTTTGCTTATGGTGATGTACGCTAGTAATCTGAATGACAAGAGAAGGGCGTGAAGGAAGAACATAGGCCTTCTTGGGGAGGCTGTTAGCATGCCATGGATTCTTCTTGGTGATTTTAATTCCTTTCTTTTTATGGAGGAAAAAATTGGCTATGAGGGCATTTCAGTGGAACCGTGTGAGGAGTTTATGGAGTGTGTCACCAAGGTTGGACTAGAGGACATTAGAAGTTTTGCTTATTCAGTTGCTATAACCAACAAGATGAGCGCTCATGGATGAAAGTGAAGTTGGATAGAGCTATGGCAAATTCTGTATGGATGGATGCTTGCCTAGAAGCTGAAGCTTATTTTTCTGAGGCTGGTATATCTGAACATAATCTTATCGGTGTATCTTGGCTAGGGAAGGACATCTCCGGAAGAGGCTCTTTCGTTTTATCAAGTCAATGGACCGAGCACCATGATTTTATTGGGATTATTTGAAGAGTATGGGAGTATAATGTCTCAGGATTCCCTATGCTCCAGGTGGTCTTCAAGCTGAAGTTGTTGAAGACTGAGCTTAGGAAACTGCATAGATCATCAGCTACTAATATCACTTGCAAGGTTGATGAGGCCATTGTGAAGTACATGAGTTGCAAATGAAGCTCCAGCAGCATTTCTGCAATGAGAATGAGAATAGAGAGGCTATGCAAAAGGGTGTGATGAAATTAAAGAGACTTATGGCAACTAAGGAGGTTCATTTTCAACAGCTTGCTCGTGGTAGGTGGATTAAATGTATGGATCGCAACACAAATTATTTTCATTCGGTTGTCAAGCAAGCTCATAGAAGGAGTGCTATCACTAGTCTCATAAATCATGAAGGGTTGCGTGTCACAGATCAAGCTGAGATTGCTGATTTGATTATGAACTATTATAAGAACTTACTGGGGAAAGCTAGGGGGCACTGAGCAACTGAGATTTGAAGTTATGGCTGAAGGACCATGTATTGATGAACAGAAGCAGAATGATCTGGTTCGACCATTTTCAACAGAGGATGTTAAATCAGCATTGATGAAAATTGATGATTTAAAGGCTCCAGGCCTAGACGGTTACACTTCACTCTTTTTCAAAGAGGGTTGGAGTATTGTTGGGAATGATATTACCAGGGCTATTCTGGATTTCATGGAGAATGGTAAGCTTTTGCTTCAGATAAACTCTACTTGTATCAATTTGATGCCTAAGGCAGTTCATGTGTCTAAAGTGGAAGAGTATGGACCTCCTATATCTTTTTGTTCTGTGTTATACAAGATTATTTCGAAGATGTTTGTTTCAAGACTTCAACTTATTCTTCCAGCTCTTATTAGCAAATCTCAAGGTGCCTTTGTTTCTGAGAGGCAAATTGTGGATAATATCCTGCCATGTCAAGAGCTGCTATAAGGGTATGAGCGGAAGGGTAAGTCCCCACGTTGTATGATTAAGATAGACCTCAGGAAAGCTTATGATTCTGTTGAATGGTCCTTTGTTAAGGATTTGCCGGTTGCATTGAAATGCCCTGAGCCCTTTATTATGCTGTTGATAAAATGCCCTGAGCCCTTTATTATGTTGTTGATGAAATGTATCGCCTCCCAGGCTTTTTCCTGTGTGATAAATTGTGTGTGTGTGTGTGTGGTGGGGGGGGGGGGGGTTGTATGCTTTTTTTCATGGTGCAAAGGGATTAAGACAAGGTGATCCCTTCCCATAAGTCTTTGTACTCGTGATGGAGTATATGGATAGGTTCTTGAAGCATATGGTCAGAAATGCTGAATTTAGGTTCCATCCAAAGTGTAAAAAGCTTCATATTGAACAACTGAGCTTTGCTGATGATTTGATCACCTTCTGTGCAAAGGAGATAGGAGATCTGTGGCTTTGATCAGGGACCAGATGTCTCATTTTGAAAATGCTACGGGTTCATCCATGAACCTTACAAAAGTGCTAGGTAGTGTGGTGGTATGTCAGTTGAGAAAGAGATTGAACTTGCTGTTGTGATGTGAGTTCAAAGAGGTAGCCTACCATTCAAGTACCTGGGGGTGCCCCTCACTGCTCGCAGAATGCACAACAGTAATTATACTCCTCTCCCTGATAAAATTCTGGCAAGAATTAATAACTGGGAGGCACGCTTACTGACTTTTGCTGGAAGGAAGCTGCTGATTGAATATGTCCTTATGAGTCTAAACATGTATTGGGTTCAAATATTCTTATTTCCTAAGCCTGTTGTTGAGAGAGTTGAGTCTTTGTGTAGCAATTTCATGTGGTCCGGACATGTTTCAGGGAAACGCAAAGCGCTGGTCAGCTAAATAAAGTCTGTCAGCCAAAAAAGAGTGGAGGGCTGGGATTCAAGAGTCTGCTACAGTGGAACAAAATTTTTATTCTAAAAAGGCTATGGGATATTGCCCTTGAGGATAGCCTTTGGATAAGATGGGTGAACGAAGTGTATTTAAAAGGGCATGATGTCTGGAATGTGAGTGCAAAGGTTAATCATAGTTGGGTGTGAAGGAGCATGCTGAAAATAAGGGATGAAGTTATGGCTCTGCTGCTGCAAATGATCAGCTTCGGCCTAATATAGGGCTTTGGAATATTCAAGCTAAATACAGGTTCTTGAAGCCTGTATCTGATAGGGGCCACTGGTACATGTGGCTTTATCACATGGCTTGCGATCAAAGGGAAACTCATAACAAAGGATAGACTAATTTCCTTTGGTATTGATGTGGATCCGAGGTGTGTCTTATGCCAGGAAGGTGATGAATCTGTTAAGCACCTTTTTTGTGCCTGTGATCTATCTCAGGAAGTTTTGCCAAAGCTGAGTCCAGTTATGACGTTGAATATAGGAAGACGTGGCAGACAAAACTGGTTCGAATGGCTGGGTTATTTGACAAAGGGCAAGTCGAAGCATGCCTGTATGCTGAGGAAGTTGAATGCTAGTCCGATTTACATCCTGTGGCAGGAGAGGAATGCTAGGGTGTTTAATCTTGGTTGGTGCTCCAGTTCAGAGTTAGCAGAAAAGGTTCTACTATGATGCATCTCTGTATGATGTGTTTAGGGTGATGATGTATTGAGATGTACATGCAAGTTTGTTGTATTTGGTTGATAGATCAGATTTTGACCATGAGTTTTTGAGCTATTAATGAAGTTGACAGGTTGAGGAAAAGTAAACAACAAACTTATCGTGGAATTACTCTATGAACTGCTGAAGGTATCAACTACATGAATCTACCCTATGGAGGTGAGGGCACTAAAGGCACAAAAGAAAAAATATAAGAAAAGAAAAAGAAAGAATCCTTGAACTCCACAAATAATAATGTATTCAAGTGTCCCTTCGGAGACATTTGATAAAATAATAATGTATTTAAGAAAAAGGGGCAATTTGGTTCCCACTACTAAAGAAAAGCGCACAAGGTGCTTGTGGATGGGTTTTGGAATTTATAAGAGCAGGCTTTACCTTCAAACAGAGAACTGCTGCTTGCGGAATTCCGAAAAAGAAAAAAGAATAAAGTCGGCTGCTTTGCCTTCAACATGGAAAAAGAACTGGTTTGACTAGTGAAATCATAGTAGTCAAACATAAGAAGCACAACTTCACTGCAGTAACTAAAGCAGCACAACAGTAGACTTAGAACAAATGGCACACATAAATAATTAACTATGCACGGAAATTTTCCTCTAGATGACTAGATCATGAACGTACCTGAGCCATCTCCGGAGGTCCTTCATCCTTTGCGAGGACCCATCTGGCAAAATATAATGCCAAAAGAAAGCTGAAAATGCATATGGCAAAGACGAACACAATGATGGGTGAAGTACTAGCTCCAATGTAAAATATAGCACCAAAGGTCACGAGGAGAAGAATAACAAGAACCCGAAAATTTATCCCCATTAGAGTACGGAAGACCTACAGGCAACAACCAGAAAGTACTGTCAGCGCCTTAATCATTGTGATAATCATCAATGATTTGTAATTATCCGAGAAGGTTTCCCTGAAAAAAACCAAAAGCAAAACGAGAACCACAAAAATGAAGATAAAAAATGCATGGCAATATTACGAGACCAGGGTGAAAAGAAGGATTTCAAATTTGTTTTCTCACAGCAAATAAAATGCGAAGTTAAGAACTGTCCTTCCATAACTTATAATAAATCTATCACTCCTCAAGTTCCAGTAAGACTCGCATGACATTCATTTTTCTTTAGTGTCTTAATGAGTAACCAACAGCCCTTTTTACTCTTTCTTTAAAGACATTCCCTGTGATAAATTGTGCTCATGTATGTGGAAAGTGGAACCACTAACTAGTGAAAACCTATTATGTCATGTGAGTTCTGCTACATGAATGTGTTCAAGCAGTTCAACTTCACCAAAGGTTGTCTGAAAAGTAGAAACTCATGCCTAATAGCCACTGGTAAGCTTCTCTTGGCAAAAACTCTTTCATACTTAGCCTCTGAAACAATCCCTCAGAGAATAATCACTTTTTACCTAGTGTGACCCTAATTCCATCTGAACATTACCATCATCATCCCTGCCTGCTCCATTTTGAACTTACTAGTACTCAAGATGGTAAGACCCTTACGCTCAACACCATACAGCACCACTGTCTGATATTAGCCACATGTTATCAACCTTTAATTCTTCATTTTTTTTTTCAAAAGTTTCAGCTCTACCTTCTAGAATATATTAATGTCAATAAGTTTTCTATTTAAATCACTATGCTATTCGCCTGTATATAAATCACATCATTCATTCCGTTCTTTGAAAATCTACAGCCAAAATCTCAATCCCTTGGAGAAAATCCTCAGTCACAAGTCAGTTAAACTCATATGAACCTTTCCCTTAAATTACTCCAGGACGGTAAGTTACAGAACATAAAAATGGCATGAACATATGCAAAGCAGATGGTTTTATTCATAAATCAAATCCTAGAAAGAAAGAAATCAATGATGAAATAGTATTGAAAATAAGGATAGGGGGCAGGCATACTCCAAGAGAGATGAATCAGTGGATTTTTTGAACTTAGAGATAAAATGCAGACAAATATAGGCTTAATATTGAGCAGGGGAAAGGATTCTCGACACCCTGATAAACTACCTAATTCTTGAAACAAGTTCAACGACAAATGACTAGTTTAGATCTAAGGGTATACCGAAGCAGCAGTTTTTTTATTAAATAGTTTTACATACTACTAACTGCAAAATATCAAATTTCCACAAACAAAAACTATAACATGAATGAACCAAAGAACTGGTGTCATTCTCGAAAGTGAAAGTTCTGCCATGTTTTGAATTCTAACTACATGCAATTGAAGGCATAGAACATGATAAAAATGTAAAGCCTCAAAGAACACATTCCTTACCAATGGGTTATATGGTTTAGTGCGCATGGCAGGAAATGTTCTTGGCCTATCTTGAAATGACCCAATAGTACCATTCTCAACATCTTCGTCCATCGTGATTGAATGGGAGGAATTGACCCTCCTAGCCACTGGAAAACTGCTGGGCTCACCAGTCTGGGGGATTTCACCCCCTTGGATGTTGGTAATCAAACCTTAACGCTACAAAATTTCAGCTTGACCGAATTCTATAGAAGTGATTCCAAAAATGCACTTGCTTCCAGATCTAGAAGGTCAGTAGGCCTCCTGCATAGACAGTCTCCACATGCAATTTTGCTTCAACGCAGCTTCTCAGAGCCTCGTTAACCTGAGAAAAGATCATGCTCAACTCATCAATCTAACAGAGATTGGTCTGAGACACAAAGTGCTACTACAGGAATAACTTTTTCAGCATTTGCGCAACATGCCAGCCATTTAGATGATACAATCAATAAATCCCCAATCAAATAATCGAAGTTTGGCATGTGTAAGAATGTAGGAACAACCGCTACCTGAAATCCGTATAGGATACTAACCAGGAAATATCACTAAAGAATCAATAAGATAAGCGGTTATCATGTTGAACAGGGGTAACAAGTAACAAAAGAAAACTAGCATAGAGGAGTCTGCAAAATGGAATTTGACGAAGTGACTCATTTTCACTCATAAATATGGTTTACTAGGATGGATTATCATGGATATGACGTAACTTTGCGGTAATAAAAAAAAGTATGTTTAATGTAATGCGCCAAACAAGTCTGTTCAAGCGTAGATCATGAATACATTACCAACTTACTTTAGCAAATTTATTCTAATATCGATTAAGCTGGTGAGTCAACCTAGACGATTTGCAAGTAAACAAATCAAGTGTAACTGACAAAATCCTTTCCAATTTGGTGAGTACCCTAAGCCTCAGAGTTGCGCTAATTTGCTATCATAATTTGGTGAGTACTCTCCAAAACTTTGCTTTCTCCAGTAATGCAGCTTTCCACCATAGTCTCCATATAAGATGCGTTCGCTTAAACCCTAAGCAGCACTACATGGTGCACACTTCACACTTGGCATTGGGACACTTTAGAACACTCTAAACTTACTCAAGCGCCTTGGCTCTTCGAGACGAGTAAATCCATTAACATCCTTGGACTAAACCCCCAAATCAATCGCAGTATACTCCTTACCACAGTCCCATATAGAGTTCATGCCTCACACCATCCACTTCCCATCATTGAAAAACCTCCAATCAACTAACTCACAACTCAACACTCAATCCACTGCCCTCCACAAAACCCACCATTGTCATCGTACCAATTAGCTTCCTCTTACACCCAAAATCCAAAATTTCCCCAAGATACCAAATCCCCACCAAACCCCCCACAAGAAAAATCCAATAAAAACCAAAAAAGGAACACAACCCAGATGCCAATTTCAAGAATCAAGCACAAGCAAGCTTAAACAGACTTCGATAACTCACCAACCACAACAAGATAATACACACAGAATCCGTCGCCGGAGCAATGTGCCCGGCGATCTGAGAGCTCGTTGCTGGGTATTGAAACCGCAGATCCGGCGATGGTGATGATGATGAAGCAGTTGTGGAATTGAAATGGAGTAGAGCAGGGTAGCGTAGATTTGGTATAGGCTAGAAATGGGGGGAGAGAGAGAATGGAGTGACTATATTGGTGAATGCTGATGTAACTAGTAGGTTCCGTTTGCATCGTTTTGTCATAAATATTTTATAATATTTTTATTTTTAAAATATTATATATAATTAATAATTAAAAAAATACGGAGAAAAATAAATATGTGTTAAGAATTAAAATTAGAAAAAAATAAAATAGATCTAAATTTATATATTAAAAATATTATAAAATATGTGGAAAAGAAAAAATATATCACAACTAGTGATAATAGATTTCTGCCTAATTTGAAGTATTTTTAAAATTTTTGGTGCCACCTTTATTTCATATTAATTATATTGTTAATGGAAAAAATTAGTTAAATTACGAATCTTCTATGACACAATCAAATAATATTTTTTAAATTTATTATGAAATATTAAAAATAATTTAACATGAAAATATTAAAACTAGTTTATTATGAAATATTAAAAATAATTTATCATAAAATTTTAAAAATAGTTTAACTCTAGATCAAAATAATTTCCAACATATATCATTTAATGAAGGATCAAGATTTATCAATCAACATGTTATATCTTTTATGAAATAAAACAAATAATTCTTTATCATATGCTAATAAATTTAATCAATCCATGTAGGACAATATAAGGATCGAAGTCTTTGTTAATAATAATATAAAGATCAAAGACTTGGTGTCTTTGGAGTTGATGTTGGGTGTTTCGATACATCACATGGAAATCCTTTATATATATATAGTCAAGATTTAATGTGTTCTCGTACTTTTTAATTCTGAAGTATATGATTGATTTAAAATCAATCAATATATCTAAATTTATATTATAAAAGAAAAGATTTCTGAAAAAAATTTGTTCTACAAAATCAATATTATATAATCTTTTCTTTTATGATATAAAATTAATCAATATGACTGATTTTAAATCAATCTCACAAACTCCTTTTTAATTATACTAACTTACATATGGCAAATTCTACAAACACTTTAGTACCGAAAATATTTTAAGTCACATTTATATACCTAATTATATTTTCATTTACATCTAGATATCTAAAATAGATAAATGACATTAATATCCTACATTGAATGATTCTTCTCCTCCTACCAACCCACCTTGCCAAACAACCACATTGACGTCCACCAAACAAAATCATCAAATATTCTCTTAAATATGGATTATTTTAATTATAATTAATCAGATTAATTAATTAGTATAATAAATCATGGTTACGAACTCTTAATCAAATCGAATATGGACTGATTAATGTGGGTTAGGTTTCAGACCCAATGGATCATGCCTAGTGTGTGATGAGAGGACCCATTAGGATTTATATCCATGAACCTTATTTTATATCACGTACGTTATAAGATGTCTCATCGAGACAGTGATCGAGATCATCGGTGGAGTAATATCAGTCTCGTTCTAATACACTTATTTTTACTGCAGATCTAAAATCAAAATTATGAAAAACTCTAAAGATAATCATGTATATATTTATGCTATTAAGTGTTGTGTTCTATATTAATTCATGGTCAAATTGAATCAAACAATGTTTACATATGGTATCAAGACCATCATAGATTTGATGTAGAATTCATGAATTCAAATTTCTAGAATACATGATTTTACGTTTTTCGTGGGTTTGTTCATTGGATGAACTTGAGCACGGATATTTCAATCTTTGAATTTCTTGAGTTGTCACTGTAGAATATTATGCCTTGCCATGTTCTATTGTTGATTTTGGCTGCTGTGAATTGCCCGGTTTGGCTGAAGTCTAAGGCGGCGAAGGTTGCATTTTAAGGCGGTTAGACCTTGAATATTATGGCGGTGTTCAATGAATGTTATGGCAGTAATAATAATAATAATAAAACCGGGCCATTGAATGAAATTGAGATTGTATGTCTTTTTACCTTGTATGCATGCACTAGATTCTGTCCTTTTTGTGTGCATTTGTGTTTTGTTTGATGCTTTTGGTTGTGTGTACGTACAAGGACAAAGTGGAACGTTGAAATTTAAAGCCCAGCTTTGGGCTTGGGCTTAAGAAAATTCAGTGTGGGTTTTGGGCCCATTTGTAATCAAAGGAGAGTTTTGGTTTTATTGTATTGGGCTGAAAGTTTGGGCCTAATTAAATAAAGTCATATATTGGGCTTAAATATTTGAAAATTAAAATTATGGGCTTAATAAATTATGAATTACGAATTTCATATCGATATTCCTAATAAGCCCAATCAAATAATAAATGTGCACAAGATTAATTAATCTTGGGATGAGCATTAAAATTATGATTGGACGATCTAACATTTATATTATGAATCGCATCCGGATTGGACCAATCAAAAAAAAAAAATAATTAATAAAATCCCTAAATACGGACATAAAGGTAAAATGACATAATTAATATCAAGTTTGATTATAAGAGTGAAATATCTCATAAAATGCAACCACAATTATGTGAGTTGACATAAGGACATCCCGTCCGATAAATTCAAGGTTTAGTTGGTTGCTATCCTCAAAGAGACCTTTTTGACTTAATTTTGGATTGTATCTCGTAAAGTTTTAGGATGTCTCCGATTTTAGTGCATTATCACACTATCCAAAGGAGGGGATTATGTCTTAAAATTTGGAGGGATACATTGGAAGTATATGGTTAGGAAGTGACTAGCCCGAGGGGTCTATACACCTAAAGATGGTAATTTGCGATGGTTATGATATATTCCCAGATCCGTTACTATGTTAGAAGTTCTGTATTTCATGTCTGATATTCTGTCCAAATGTGTTTGCTTTATGGGTGTAGTCTTCAATGAGTAAGTTTATATCATTTTCTAAGTAACACATTGGTTACTCACATGGTGCTAATTGTCATTTGTTTAAGTCACCTTATCTGTCAATAACAATATGGTCGTAATTGAGATGCTAAACGGCTCTAATTTCAATAAATGGAAAGAAGATTTTGTTTTTACTATGGAGATGGCCGATGTGCATTAGGCACTGGTTCAGAATAGACCGATATCTCCTAAAGCTGGAAGTAGTGCTAATGACAAGGCGAAACATGCTGCTTAATTGAAAAGTAACATAATATGTTTGCTTTCAATGAGAAAAACAATCTTGGCGAAAAGTGGTTTTCCAGCTGATTGCACAGCTAAAGAATTACTACAAGCAATTAGTTAAAGGTATCGTGTCTCATCCAATGCAGAAATTAGGACACTTCTGCAAGGGTTTTTCGAGATGAGATATGATGGAGTCAACGGTGTAAGAGATTATATAATCCAGATGGTGGATTTTCATACTAAGTTTCAAGCACTTAAGGTGGTTCTTCTAGATGCTTGTATTGAGCATCAAGCCTTGTACACCGTTACTCCTACCTTCACTATCATCAAGACCAATTACAATTCTCAAGATGAGACGTGGTCTATTAATGATCTGATTGCAAGAGCTGTTGCAGAAGAGGAAAAGCTCAAGAAAGAAAGGGTCAAGTTGCCTTATACACTTCAGGGAAAAAGTTTCAAAAAGATAGTAATTCTAAAGGTAAGGCTCCTCAAGATAAATATAGTGTCGTAGGGATTCTAGTTAGACTTATGGAATGAGATCAAAGAATACATTTTTTTTAAGAAGGTGAAAGACGATCTCTTTTGCAAGAAGGTTGGTCATGTGAAAAAAAGATTGTCGTAAGTTCAAAGTTTGGTTGGCCAAATACAAGTAATGATTCTATGATCATGGTTTATGAATCTAATCTCACTGAAGCCCCATCAGGTTCTTGATGGCTAGATAGTGATGCAACTAATCATGTTGCTTTTACCGTACAGGGGTTCACAAACAGAAGGAGACCAAAAATCACAGTTGATAATAACCTGGATGTTGATGTAGAGTTTGTAGAAGATGCTTGTCTTATTTTGAAGTCTGGTTTCAAACTAATATTAAGAAACACTATTAATATTTCATCTTTCAGACGGAACTTGGTGTATGTTCCTTTGTTAGATATTACTGGTTATGTTTTTGAGATAAAGAACTCTGTGATCACAGTTTCTTTTGGTTTCAATGTTGTGGGACAATGTATTTTATCTCGTGGTCTATATAGATTGTGTTTGGCTCCCACATATATCTATGCATGTTATGATGTTTGCAACGTCACATCCAAAAGCCCTCAATTGAAGGTTCTCTCTTTCATGTATGGCATAAGAGATTAGGTCATATCTCCAAAAAAAAAAAGTCGAAAGATTAATAAAGTTTAATATTTTATCCATTTTTGTTTACAATGATCTAAAAACTTATATTGACTGTTGTAGAGGTAAAATGACCAAAATAAAAAACAAAACGACAATCCGATGTTTCAATATTCTATCCTTTTTGTTTTGATTCAAATATCATTCTATTTCAATAAAACACAGAAGGTTTATTTCAAAATAACCCAAACATTTTGTTTTTTGCCGTGTGTATTTTTCAAATTTTTTTTTGGATTTTTTGTAGTTTTAGATGATTTATTGTTAATTAATCGAAGGAGTAATTTTCATGCTTCAAACCTTAAAGTACAACCTTCGAGTGAAGATATAAACATACTCACAACATCGAAGCATAAGTTTTCTTTTTATATAAAACATCGAAGCATAAGGTTAGATGTACAACATTGATGGAACACACAAATTATACCGACTTTGCAAGGATTTAGCCGAACATACACTATTCATTTTAAAGTGCATTCCTCTCACACTGTGGCTTCGCGTGTACACTAGAAATCAAATCCAACCAGTAATCCAAACTCTATGCAATGGATAATGATAAAGGGACAAAAATCACCCATAAAAGGAGCAGTTCCCATGACGTGGGAAACGAAATGATTGTGACTTAAATGGAGGGAATCACAGTTTCCAATGCCAATTTTAGTACGTATACGTTGAAATTTCAACAGCATGATTGCTGCTACAAAAGTTAGACCTTGATCTTTCTTTCCTGTGACAGTTTGTTTGAGGGGGAAATAGATTTAAAGGTTCTCAAGTTTTGACACATAATATTTTTAATTTAAAAAATAGTTATATGTTTTTTTAGAAATATTTTCTGTCCAAAAAAATAATAATATATTTTTAGGAAAATCATGTATTAAAATCAGATTTTTTCAAAATGATTGTTTCCATAATTCATATGATAAAGTAAACCGATTGATATTCGAAGATAATTAAATGCTATTTTTTCTTTGTTTAAAAAGAAAAATGAGGATTTGATATTATTGTGGGTCGAGACGGCAAACATTGCACGTAACGGGGTGTAATGAGATTATAAGTTTCACTTTTTATATTATAAATTGAAAAATTTATACTATAAATTTATATAATTACATTGTTAAATTTTAATCATAAAATTCGATTATACTATTTTAACAATTTATAATATAAATTTTTCAACTGTTGATATTAAACTTTTATTCGATGCAATGGACTGATTAATTGATTAGTTATGACTAGATCTGAAAGTTTTGAAAAAAATTCAGAACCGATGACCCTTCCTTCCGATCAGTTCAATGTGTTTTGAAAATCAGTTATGATCGATTCAAAAGAAACCTCCACAACCTGTTCTTTGCTTTCTAGTATATTTCTATTTCATCCTTAGTAAACAACTTCTGTTCGGTTTTATTAGATAGTGAAATGAAAAAAAAAAAAAAAAAAATCTATCCCTAAGGTTAGGCGCCACCAGCAAAATAGTTCAACCCTTGGCTACATCATCTCACGGTCCTGCGAAAACATGATTTTAGTACAGGCTAACACACACCAAGTCCAGAACCGTTAGCTTCGGGACTCCAAAAACGACATCAAACAAGCGACGAAGGTGACTTCTAAGGGCGACCATACTATTGTCAGGTCCTTTAAACACAGAATCAAGTAATCAACCCCAGGTGCCTTTGAAGAGTGGAGTAGTAGCAACACTCTCCCCGAAAGTCTTAACCAAGTCCGAACACGAACTATCCGTCTTCAGCTCGAGCCCCAACTCCTCCTCGATATCATCTGAAGCAGATATGAGCAAGAACTCACAACCTTCGTAGTTCAGGAAATCTGGTGGATCAGCCGCCGAGTACCTATTGTTCCCGAACTGACCCTCCAAGTGAGCAGGGAATGTCGCCTTTCTCTTACTCTGAATGCCCCTAAAGCCTGAGGAGCTACCGCGGCCATGCTGATCAGGATTCTTGATCTGTATCAGGAACGAAGCTTCGCGCTCTATGTTGAGCGCCTCTTGTGGCTCATTCTCCTTTCCCTCGGATGGAAATTCGAGGCGATATATGAGATGCGTGTGCGTTTTCCTGCCAGACTTGTGCTTTAGGATACGATATACGCCTTCTCCCAAAGCCCTTGCCGGGTAGATTTGCCTGTGTCCCCTGGTCGATGTATCATACTCCTCTGCAATGAGATCAATATAACAATGCAATTCAGAAAAAAGATCTACTCAAGCATATACATCAGCTGATTTCTCCACCTCATGAGCCTCGAATCCAAAATTTCACCTAAATCCTATCAGCACTTGACCAATGCAGACCGGCAAAAAAAAAAAAAAAAAAAGATTGTATAACACATGACCAAGGGATTGTTCCAGGATAAACAAGACATGAGCATCCATCTAAGAAGCCTCCCAAACAGAAATACCATAGATGAGTCTTCAAAATAACCAGGTATGATTACCTCCTCCAAGCGCGGCCTTGACATCGTCGATTTTTGTTGTGACCAACTCGACGAACCCCCAATAAGGGGTGCTCTTCCGGTGTGGATCAGGAAGGCTCTTCTTTCCCATCACAATTAGTCGAAACAGCGGCTCTTTTTCTATATTCACTTCCTGCAAAACCCAACAGGACATAACCGAAATAAACACGAAAAGCATACATACAGCATTGCTATCAGTAGTATTCTCATTATGGGCGGACCTGGACGCCATGTCCTCCTCTTGTAGACTTATTTTCATCAGTACCATCACTTTTATTGTCATCACCAGCATTTTGATCAGACGAGCCACTGGCCTCGATGTGACCCTTGCCGGAATCAGGGGCCTGAGTCACCTCGACCGAGCGGTCCCCTGACTCTGGACGGAGTACTATGTACAACCTCTGCACCTCGTTGGGACTGTGAGCTTCTTCCTTGTTTACCTTTGGCCTATAGAAGAAAAATATCTCCCCTCTTTCCTACAACTTGCTCAAATCCAAGAAAATGATTCAGATTTATTTCAACCACATGAATATCTCATATCTTAAATCACAAATCGGCAAATCGCATTGCAAGTTACTCACATATTAATTTTTCCCGTACGTTTTAAGCAAAACTATATGTTATTCAACATTCATGTATTTTTTTCCCATGAGCGTCATACGCAACCTTTTTACGATGACATCAGAAAACGATATCCCCGTTATGCACAGTAAAGGTAACGGTAAGACTACACCCATCTCGTTCTCGTCCTCGCAGACATCATCTTGACAGGAACATCTAGACTATTGTTGTTGTTGCACATCATAAACGACATTTTTTCTTATTGAAATCTTTCTAATCATGTCTGAAATTGGTCCATGTTTCCAGACGGTCATCAAGACGACAGATTAAAAATACACAATCAGTTGAATTATCATCGAAATCACGTACAATACAATATGATCAACAGAGGAACAAGAGTTGGATAAGAGACCTGAATATGAGTTTCAGGGTGGCTCCTGACCTTGACTTCCTCTCCTTGTCCCATTTTTGCTGCTGATCAATTTTTTTAGCTACCTGGTTTGCTTCTTCATCTCTAGTTTAGGCTGAAGTTCAATTGGCAGCTTTGAGCCTTCATAGCTTTATGCATTGACATGTGTGTAATATTTGATCCCCTCCTAGGCAGCCACATCCTCTGTCGATGACAGTACTCTATATCTTTCTCTTTTGTCTTTTTTTCCTTTTTTTTCTTTTAAAGTTCAAGCAAAGAGTTCGAGTGCACTCGAGAATGTTCCTTCAACTAACAAATCAATCAATGTCAATCTTTCATCTCACAAACATATAATATTTTTATTTTGAATCATCTATAAGAAGTAAATTTTTTTGGAAAATTTTCAAGAAATTTTTTTAGATCGTTGTTTTTCTTTGTTAACTGATCTCTCAATAATTAAAGTAAATCTCACCATACCCACAAAAAATTGAGGTATTTTGAGATAATTTTCAAAAACTCAACATATACTTAAAAATCAATTCCCCTTCCGAGCACATAGGAAGATTTAAAAAATAGAAAAAAAATTAGGAAAAAACGAAGAAAAAAGAATAAAACAGATGACATCAACGTAGAATCCTCCCGTCTTTACATTGCTATTCATCAGTTAATGTTCCATTTCAACCTAAATGTACCAATCCAGAAGGATCTGCTCTCCTCTTTCTCTATACTTGGAGTATCATTGTAGTTACTTCATGTAGGCTACGACATGGCAAAAAACCAATGTGCAAGAAACTTCCCTTCATGTCAAAATACGAATATGCAGATGGACTCGAACTCGATAGGTTGACGAAGAACTGAGAAGTATATAAATGGAACATTATTTGTTAGTTTTCCATCTCAACCTAGGAGTACAAAACCCCTACAGGATCTCTGCATCTCTTGCTATAGCTCAATTGTAGTTAGATGAAAAATGCAGCAAGTTCCCGCACATCTTCACTACATCGCCTTTTCCCTAGACTACAACCTGCACAATGCCAATGCGCGAGAAAGCCACCAAAAAATCGCGGCCAGTGGCTATCTCTAATCCCAAAATGGTTGATCACACAGCGACCTTGTCTCGTATATATAGAAACAAATGAACCAAGATTCTGTACACCAGGTGAACTATCTGCATCAGATGGCTTTGTTGCGATTCAACCATTCAACCTCCGGCAGCAGCACTAGCCATCTATGATGCTGGATCTGTAGATTTGGCAAAGGCCAGAAGAAAAAAGAAAACGAACAGTCACCATAGTATTTTTTTTATTTTTAATGGGTAATGCTTGATTAAATACTTTCAGCAAATGAAGAGAAGAAAAATATTAAAAAAGAAAAAATGGTACCCGAGTGACCAGCTCTTGGTGTAGAGTTAGCTGATGGAGCCCTTGTGCTGCTAGCTGTGGAGTTCCCAAGCAGAGGATCACTGAAAGCTTCCTGCAATTATAAAACTTGATTCGTCAAAGAAGGCATTGCAGACGTCGGATATTCTCCCCGCGACAAGAAAGTTTTGGTCTGCTTGTCGCAAAACCGCGCAAGAGTTACCACACGACAATATATCAACATACAAAGGTCATCCTAAAAGTGATAATTTGAGAACTCACCTCTGATATAACTTATGCATTGATGCTAAAACACGTCTTGAATGTTAAGAGTATATGGGTAATCAAAGGCTAAAAATGTGCATTTTCCACTGACCTGTGAAGGCTGGCTTCGACTTGATGGAGGGGCGGTGCCAGGATAAAACACGCACTGCATCATACTCTCATCAGCCAATTCTCTTAATCGAGCAAGCTCGGCCAAGACCACTTTCCCTAGATCTGGCCGGTCTTTTCTCCTCAATTCTGCGCACTGAACTGCCAGCTTCGCAAGGCACAATGCCTCTTCCACCGGCCAATTAGGCACAAGTGGGTCAAGCATTTCAGCAAATTTTCCGCTCTCTATGGCTAGAGAAACATGATGAGCCAAACCCATTGGGGGCTTTGCAGTTATAAGCTGAAGCAGCAAGATACCCAGGGAGTAGACATCAGACTTCACCCCAAGCATTCCCGTCTGTTGATATTCAGGATCTATATAGCAAAACGTCCCAGCAGTAGATGTCATGCGATACTGTGTCACAGTGTCGGCAACAGAAGGCGGGACCAATCTGGCCAATCCAACATCGCTGATCTTGCTGACAAAGTTCTGATCCAACAAGATATTTGCTGGTTTAAGGTCTCTATGGACTAGTGGCTCCGGTTTGGTCTGGTGAAGGAAATGCAATCCCGTTGCAATCTCAGCAGCAATCCTAAACCTTAGTTGCCAAGAAAGAGGGGGAGACTTGCCTCGATGAAAGAGGCAGTCTTCTAAACTCCCTCTGGCCATGTACTCATAGACAAGGCAGCCATATTCTGGGCAGGCCCCTAGAAGGAGCACCAAGTTCGGATGCCTTATGCAGCTCAGCACTTCAACCTGCAACCATTTAATGAGGAAAATACCATGAAATTCAACATGTTGTCCTAGTTGATTCATTAGAAATGTTGAGAAGCCTTTTCGCCGACAATATTACCTAAGAGTAGAACCCTACATCTCCAGAAATATTATTAATAGTCCAAAAATAACAACTGAAGTCCAAACATACAAATGAAAATGTCTATAACAGATGACATGATTCAGGAGAAATCCCTGTTGAAGGCAAAACCACCAGATAACACGCCAAGGCATGAATAGAAATGAAGTGCAAATAGAAACAAATTCTTTTTTGATGCTACAAAGGTGAAACAATCTCATCTTCATTTATCCTTCATTAACGGGGGCAGTGAACCTGTTTTATGTTATTAAGAGAAAAATTAATCAGCCCAACTTCTTGGAAATTTAACTCCTCGAGTTAAACAAGGAGTATGTGTTTATACCTCTTGTTGAAACTGTGTCCGTCCTTGTGCTGCATCTGGTCGTAGAACTTTAACTGCAACCTGTGTGTGATCAAGCCTGCACTTGAAAACAGGGCCATAGCCTCCTTCTCCAATCTTACGAGATTCGGCAAACGATTCTGTAGCAGCTTCAATCTCATCAATGGTGTATTTCCTGTACCTGACAACACTTTGGGCTGATGCCATCATCCAGCTCTCCTCTTTCAGGGACTTCATTTCTGCACTTAATCTTTTGTCTGCTTCCAGCATTGCAATCCTTCTTGCAGCCTCTTCTGCACCCAAATTTCCTTTACCGTTGGTTTTTTCTCCATCTGCAGTATCTTCCGTTTTTTTCTCTTCATCGAGTCTCCAGCGTTGAAGTTCCATCGCCTGCAAATAATATTGTTAGAGATCTTTTCTCCCTCTTCTTCTTCTTCTTATTCTTTTAATTTTTTAATTATAAGAAACACATGTAAGATGTATAGAATAAAGCTTACACTATGGGAGATGTAATGTTAACAATACCTTCTGTTTTGCACCGAGTGCTTCTCTGTAAGCGGTGCCATACAAATCCATTGTTTTCTTGAGCTCCAGCCTCATTCTTCTCATTTCATCTTCCATTTCTTCCTACAGAATTCCATTTTTCACACTAAAAGTAAAAAATCACAATCAACATTCTTCTGCATACACCGTACCCATTCCTGGTACATATGACAATATAATTTGCTCGAATCCATGCATCTCAAATTTATGTATGTCTTTGGACGGTAATTGCAAGAACGATGGTTTTAAAAGAAAAATCGCTTACAGTCATTTGTGATGCACCTGAACTCCTTCCACTCTCATGTGAAATTGAGGAGAACTCAGAGAAAGGGTTACATTCTGAACTGACAGAAAGTCGCGGTGACATTCTGAAGCCATCCATAATATCATAGTGCACCGGAGACATAAGATCAACGCTTGTTCTTTCAGAGCTCACAAACGAAATGTCTGAATATGACTCCTCCGCAAAAGACTTCTCTGTCAATCTTCTCAACCTGATTTAACAACAGTAAAGCAGTCAGCTCCTTTCTTACAGGTGTTATCCAAAAAGCTTCCAGCATTTTTGCCCCGCTGCCCCTGCCCAACAAATCTTTCTGTGTGCACATATACAACTGTGCCCCTTTGGCTCGAGTCGCAATGAACTTCCAAGCCTGTATCTGATACCTAACGATGTGTTCATCCATCCTGCCCTTTATATCTCTTTTTCTTTCTTTGTTTAAAAAAAAAAAAAACTGAACTCTTGGTTTTTTTAATGATGATTATCTACAATTACAGTTACCGGAAGACTTACTTGAACGGATCCTTATCTTCGTATGATCTCCGAGGCACAACTGGAGCCTTATCCCCTGATCGGAGAGAGTGAAGTCATGAACAGAGATTTCAGGGAGAATTAAAAAGAAAAAATCACAAGAAGAATCAAGGAAACAGGAAAATACCTCTCGTGCTGGTACTAATTCTAGGGGTCGAGTCAGCGCTAGTTTTTACTTTAACAAGGCTCTGTAATTGCTTTTCAAGGGGGGAAGAGAACGGGGCTGATCGTGAAGCATTGCGCATGGAGGAAATCTTCCCCTTCGAGATAACATAAACACAGCAGAAATCAGGTGCTGCTTTGGACACACTTGTTGCGACATCTACGTGCTTGAACTTCCTGTTTAATATCAAAGTCAAGTTGCTAAGCATTAACAACCGAAAGCAGGATTTGTATTTTTAGTAGACACTATGGTAAACCATAATTTTCCCTTGGAGTTAACTCCTGTTTGAACTGCCTAGCTATGAGAATCAACATCTACGCTGTAGATATTCATGAGATGTTCATGGCATGGCAACCTCACAAATCTATGGTTACGGTAGATCAGTTGCCCATACCATTTTCACGGAGTTGTCTACAAATGGTATGATAAAAAAAAATTGAAATTCTAAACATAGGAATCGGTTATAAATGCAGGTAGAGTATCCTCCACGATAATAAGAAATCGAGCCTTTAACTTGGCATATGGAAAAAGAAGACATAGACAAGAAGGGGATCATCCCCACCCTACATGGCAAGCGACCTGAACCAACAAGGCCAATGTACATGAGGTCAAGAGTTCAAATCTGCTGGGTGATAAGATGCTTTGTGGCGGTGAGCCTGTTAGCAAAACTGGTTTAAAAGATCCTCCGGGTTTGCAGGCTATTCGATTGACCAAAGGGAAATCCTTCGGGATTTCCTTTCTAGACATGGACAAGAAGAAATCATATGTCCTCACCGAGGAATGATGTTTACCTCATAAAGCCACCTTTAGGAGCACCAAGGACCAAATTTTCAATTGCGTTGAAAGTGAGGAAGTCTAAGAGCGCTCTCACTATATCTGTATCTTCAAGTGTAATATCAAGGCAAGGTATCTGATGAAAATATGAGGCAAAACAATGAGAGAGAGAGAGAGAGAGACTAGAAACAATGAGAGAGAGAGAGAGAGAGACTAGAAACACAGTTATGTAGCAAAAAGAGAAGTTCGTTCAACTCACATCTTTTCGGGTACAAAAACAGCGGTAAGTGACGAACAAATCTTTTGTTTGCTTCTCGAGCAGTTTTGCCACGGAAGCTGCACCCAGACTTCCATCTGCTTGGACAGCCCCTGCAAAGAAGTACACTCTTTCAAATAAAATTTATGGCTAGTAAAAGATAATTCGTGAGCAACATTCTTATCCCTACACTGAAATATATGCAATTACTGATCAAATACAAGGAGTTGATTTCCACCTACTATGTCAACTTAAGTGTCAAAACTTGTATTCAATTCAAATAAACAAAGCAATATTAAGATGATTCAACACACAAAGCTATGACAAAGCGATGCTTCCTCCGTCATTACACCCAGTTCAAACCAAAGGAAGTAGCTAAGGACCCATAGAAGATAGAGCCATGGGCCAAGTGCAGAAATGAAACTAGGAATTCTAATTGGGAAGCACCATTATGTCATTGTTATACTCATCATATAAACGTGTTTAAAGAAAAACCTTGCCCCTCATTGGCATGGCATGGGACAGGATCATCAAGCAAATAATCTAAGAGAAACACAGTGAATTCAGGCAGAAAATCCAGAAGGAAAAACCATACCACATCAGACATTAATATAATCCGTGTTTGCAGGTCTTCAAATAAAAGGGAAATAATTAATCAGCTAATTTTCATCATGATTCCAATCAATACCAAAAACTGAGCCTATGCTACATCCTTGACGGCCACTATAGTTGTTTTGCACCATGACTCAATACACCATCGCCCAAAGGTTTTTTGTGGTTGATAAAATGTAACATTTGTGCCACCATGTCTTGATGCAGCTTTCATTCATGTCACGTTTCAATGGTGACTCTAAGATTCTAAATAACCTTTGGGTGCATAAACATCATGTTAAGCACCCACCTAAGTGCCATTAACCATGGCTTTGACTGTTACAAACAATTAGACGATTTTTTCCCCTACTAATTGACAATTTAAGTTTAAAAATTCTCGACATTTCGAACCAAGGTCATCCAACGATCACGATTGGCATTATTAAGACCATGGTGTCCGAAGCTTTCAATGAACACAACATGATATGCATGAACCTGTGACCAAATTCTAATCAATGTTTCCTTACTAGTCACACTTAAATACCATGTTACATTTACACGGAAAGCAAGGGGCGGTATCGTAACATAAGTTAAAAAATCATCAATTCATATTACATTCCAAGAGCTAAAATTGCATTGCAATACCCAGACGACGAGAATTTAGAAAATTTGATAACTATGAACACGAAAGCAGCTAAGAAAACAAACATGATGTTGTGATTTAACCCTCGAGATGTAATCCAGCAGACAATCGATCAATTCACAAGCACAATTGATAATAAACAATAACGATAAACGACACCAAATTTACGTGGGAAAAACCCTCAAAGGAAAGAAAAAACCCACGGGAAGAGAAAACTTACTAATCAAGGAGTCATATTACAATGATTTTTCTTTAAGATCTCTTTTTTTCCTGTGTATCACTCTTAAAAACCCTAATTTCTCGCATACCATTTATAGGGGACAAAAGTAAAAAAATCAAATGTAAAAAAATAACAATTTCCATCTTTGGCATTTACTTCACGATCCATAGCAGAGCAACTCACTAACGAACGCCCGTGCCACAGCCTGACAAGCCTCGCATCCCCCTTCACATGGCGGGGATGCTCCACCACAAACTTAGCATTAAAAAACGTTGATCAAATCTAAGCAACACTCAAACTTGATCTTGAAAACTATCATATCTACGGCATTCCCCTTTGTGTGAACTTTATGGAGATCTACAATCTCGAAATTCAACCACTCTCTAATCTTGTAATAACGAACATCGATATGCTTCGTCCGAACATGGTACGCCTGATTGCTTGACAAGTATATCGCACTTCGACTGTCACAAAACATGCGAATACATTTTTTTGCTTGAACCCAAATTCTTCAACCAGATACTTCAACCACAATGTCTCTTTTCCACCCTATGTTAATGCCATATATTCTTCTTCTGTAGTGAACAACACAACCACATCCTACAACACAGATCTTCAACTCATAGGTCTACCACAGAAAGTAAAAACATACCTACTCGTAGATCTTCTGGAATCCAAGTCACCAGCATAATCAGCATTAATCATAACAACCACATCACTCTTTGCACTCTGGCCATTAAACAAGATGCCACAATCTGTAATCCCTATCAAATAACGAAAGATCCACTTCACAACATTCCAATGCTCTCTACCTGGATTCGCCATATACATGTTGATTACACCAACCGCCTGAGCAATGTCTGATCTGGTACAAACCATGACATATATTAGACATCTAACCGCATTAGCATACGGTATAAAAAGACATACGCTCCATATCTTCTTCTGAGTTTGGGCATAACTCAGTAGACAACTTGAATTGTGTACCTAAAGGAGTGGAAACATGTTATGCATCACTCATACAAAAAATTTTCAAAACCTTTTCAATGTAACCCTGTTGAGTCAACCACAACTTGTTCATTGCTCTGTCTCTTCTAATCTCCATACTAAGGATGTTCTTTGCAGCACCAAGATGCTTCATCTCAAACTCCTTGCTTAACATCTTTTTTAACTAAAGAATGTCCTTTTTGCTCTTATCAGTAATGAGCATATCATCCACATATAAGCTGAGCAACAAAACAGAACCATCACCACAAAAACGATAATAGACATAGTGATCACACTCACTTCGAGAGTACCCATGCGCCACCATGAATCCGTTAAACCGCTTGTACCACTTCCTATAGGATGTACAACGATCTCTTCAATCTGCAAACCAATCCTTCTTTACCTGATTTTACAAATCCCTCACGTTGATCCATGTAGATGTTCTCCCCGTGAAGAAATACTGTCTTCACATCCATCTGCTCTAGCTCCATGTCATATGTTGATACCAATGCGAGAATCAGTCTAATTGAGGCGTATTTCACAACTGGAGAGAAACTTTAATTGTAATCCACACCCTCTTTCTGAGATCCTTGGGTACCAATCAAGCTTTGTATTTACCTCCCTTCTTGATTCTGAGCACTCATTTGTATCCAACTGGTTTCGAGCCCTCTGAAAGTGTCACTAACTCCCAAATCTTATTCTTTCTCCGTGACTCCATCTCCTCTGCCATAACTGTCAACCACTTATCGCGATCATCAGACTTAACAGCTTTAGAGTAATTGTTTGGTTCACTGTTACTAACCACTAAAGCAAAGGATATCATATCCTCGAAACCATACCTCTTAGGCGCCTTTCGATTCCGTTTTTCTTTATCCAAGACAATGTAATAAGGCGTTTGCTGTTGTTCTGAAACAATTGTAGTTTCCTATTCTCTACTATGCTCAATCTGGTCAGAATCACAAGAACTCTGATGATGTTGATCTGAAAATTGCTTTTCTGACATTTTAGGAAGCTCCACCTGAACTGATTCCTCCCTCGCACCCTCAACTCCTTCCTTCTGCTTTACTATGTGATTCTCATAAAAAATCACAGATTCTAATTTCTTCCACATCTTCGCCGATGAGACCTCAGTCAAAACCTGATATTTAACTTGTGGCGCAACACTTGATCTGATTGTGGATACACCCTTAACTTCCAATTCCTTCCACTCCTTCTCTTTCATATCGTTCGGTTTCTATCATTTCAGTGCCTTGAACAGTCCTTATTGCAGAAAAACATCCTTGATCGTACTTTGTCAAATGCTGAAATTGTTCTTCTCATGAAACGGCTCAAACTTAAACTTAGTTGTGTTCATCATCTCAACTCCAGATAACCAATAAAAATTCTATTTTTTGAAATATTCTCTTCAAATCAACTAGAAAATCCTGATCGAAAAACGAATCGTTGGAAAAAAAAACTAAACCTAAAGTTTTTTCCTCAACAACAAACCAACAATCTTCCCCTAAAAAATCACCAATTATTCTCAAATCACCAAACTTTCCAAAACACAAAAAAAAATAAAAATCCCAAAGCCACCAAAATTCCCAATCTTGGTTCTCGCACCGGCGGACTCCTGCGCGAGCTGAACAATCGATAGTGATGGACTCCACACGAGGAGATTTGACGGCTGAGTGTCGAGGCTGGATGGTGCTAGGCGGCTACGACTTCGAGTCTAGTCTTTCGGGAGTGCTTGACAGAGTCATAGTGGCTCGAGGCGACGTCCAGCGACGATAGAGAGCGGGGAAGTGAATTGGGGCGGCGGGATCTGCACCTTCGATCTGGCTGTTGATGGTGGATGTGCACGGCGGCGGGTTGATCTCAACCAAAAAATTAACTATGCTCTGATATCACTTGTTGCTATTTAACGCTTGAGATAATCCCATAATTATAATCTAGCAGGCAATCGATCAATTCACAAGCATAATTGATAATAAACAAGAACGAAAAACGATATCAAATTAGGAATCAGATTACAATGACTTCTCTTTGAGATCGTTTTTGAAAACCCTAATTTCTATCTACTTAGTTTTCTACACAAGCATATATTTATAAGGGATAAAAAACAAAAAATCAAATGAAAAAAAAAAAAACACCTGAAGAGGGTGCAGATTTGTTGACAACATGAACCAAGATGACAGGAGACCCCTTCACGAGCAAATTATCAATCGCCCATTTCAGAGCGTACTGACTGGACTTATCTTTGTCGATCGCCACCGCCACCGTTCCGTTCCCCTGGACCTTCTTCGATCCGCCGACACCGCCGCCGCCGATGCTCTTCGACGCCCACATTCTCTTCGCCTGATCCCTAAAATCGACGGATCCCTCGATTAATTTTCAAATTCACAGGATCAATTCTGTTCTTTTTTTTCTCTCTTTTTTTTTCTATTTTGAGTGGAGATTCGAATTTGGGACGGGAATGAAATGATTGATTGATCATTGGGAATCCGTATGGAGGAAAAAGCATGGAACGCGAAATTCGGCGAGGGTTTCGCTGTTGTGAATTCGGCCTTCATTTTTGGGGTTGTGCTGAGAAACGCCATCAATTTATTATTATTATTTTTTTCTTTCAACGAACACAGGAACAAATACAAAAGAAATGATAATAAATTAATTTTACATTCTATTTCAACTGTTAATCGTAATGCTGCCCGGATTCGAGATCCTCAAATTGCTACAATAAATGCGTAATTCATCGAAAGAACAACTCGACCTCCCATTAATTCATCGAAAGAACAACTCGACCTCCCATTAATCTCATCGAAGACATGCTCATTCCCTCGCCAAACATGATGATAGCGTAACTTAGTACCATACTTCTCTTGTATATCCTTTACAATCTCCTTAGGGGATAGCTAAAAGTATGATGTAGCTTCCTCTTAACAATATTTGCAACTGAAACCGATTTTATTTTTGGATGACCTCGATCTCCTAAACCGCTTTCACAAGTGTGCGTAATGCTCCTGCCTTTTATCAACCAAGGGCACCGTATGTGAACAAATAAAAAAGACATGCAATTCCTGCACGTTTTTACCGTCCAGATACACTTCAAGATTTTCGGTCGATGTAGAAAATCAGCTGCCATCCACAAAAACTATCACAAACATTGTGAAATTCTTTTCTCAATCCACGCCAGTCTCCTCTCGAGCCCCAAAACCCCACAGTGCATGATGCGAGTGTCGACTTCCACAGCTTCCGCACAAGCACGAAGCAAAATGTAGTAATCTGCGTGGGCAACATAACTCAAGGAACCATCCTCTTTCTTCCTGGTATACTGAAGATATTCCAACCTCTTCACCCTCTCCCTCGGCGGGATGTAGGTGAAGCGGGTCTCCTCCATGTCACCTTTCAGCACTCTTATCGCCGCATCTTTAGAACCAGCTCCAGCAATAACCTTCAGTTCTTGTTCATCTGCAAGGCTAGTGTGTGAATTGGTACTCATTTTTCCTTCAAAACCTTCATGATCTGATGGTCGACGCATAATGTTCTTCTCATTACTAAATTGTGAGCTTTCTTTTCCATCGCTGTCATCTGAATCTCTGTCGAGCCGTGACCTCTTATTGTTCGAGTCAATATCAGGTCCCTCAACAGCCCTCTTCAGTTTATGCATTATCACCTCATCGGTGTAATCTTGTGCAGCTAAACCAGAGAAGACAACATCCCGACAATAATGGATATAACTCGGGAAGTCCTTGGCATGGTCTGTCAAATAAACGAGGCAACATTAATTGAAAAAAAGTCCAGTTAAAGGAAAGGAAAAGACAAATTCTAATTTCTAAATCTAAAGCAAATTTTACTGAATTGGAAGCGCTTATCCGAAGGTATGAAAATGGTTCTGGATTAAGCCAACGTTTTCAATGCATGAAGTCATTGTGCTTTATGAAATCACACATGTCCGATTGGGTAGCAACATCGATACCAAAACAAGTGCAAAAGAGAGTTACCAAATTTGGAAGTTATGTTGCCATGTCTCTTTTCAAGGTTGCAAAGAAGTTCCACAGCTTCAGACTCGAATTTGTGAATAGACAGGGTGCTTCCTCCCTTTTCATCAGAATCACCAGAATCATGAGAATCCGGTTCTGCATTGGACTGATCTTTTAAGCTGGAGCGTTCCATCTGATCTTCCAAGGACAGAGAAGTTGAAGTAAACAGAGCTGATTCCCACTTGCCAAGACCGTTTATATTGTACAGAATACGAATGGCCACAATAATAATGGACATCACGCAAACACGACTAGGAAGCCTGAACTCATTGGTAGACAACCATAAATCTGGAGGCATAGACCATTCAAATATGCAAACTGCATATGGGAGAATCTTCTCCACAGGAAGAGATTGCTGTCTGAGATAGCGAGAAGCTATGGCATGGAAGTTGATGGGAGGTAAGTTAAGGCTGATGCACTCTGCGATCGATCCAGCAATGGACTCAAGCTTCTGTAGAGGAACGGGATGGGAAGGCCTAAACATATAACTCGCTGTCAGAGGACAGCCTCTTGCAGTGCGTCCAAGGGCCTCTTCAATTTTTGTGAAAGCAGAAAAATACGAAAGCTTCCCGTCCATAATCCATCGTTGTATGTCGGTTGGAAGAATTGGCTCCCTTGCAATATGACAAGCCAAATATGAAACCGCCAAAGAGGTATCCAGTGGAATCTTCCTTCTCAAGTATCTAAACCACACAATCAGCATCCTCCTGTTGTAAGCGTTACGAGGCTCGTCTTTGGCATACTTTGGTGTATCAACTTTTTGTTTTGGTTTTCCTGGAAAAACACAGAACGGATAAGCTATCAACATATAACTCGCTGGAGGGAGATGACCCAAACATAATCATGTTGTAAACAAAATATAAAAGCATTTTAGCTTATGCCAAGATGCAGGACAACAATCACTAGACATGCTCAGGTTTCGACATGAGGAAAACCATCAAGGCTATGATTACTTCTTTGGATTTCTCTATTAAAAACAATATCTCGATTAAAAACACCAACTAGACAAGGATCCTTTGTTGTAGTCCATTAATAAATAAAGTCGTCAAGCCTGCCTAGTTGATCCTATTATAACAACATGCTATCACATTGCTATGAATTTAAAAACATCAAAAGAAGAGGTTTTGGGGGGATCATTGGCCTATCGACCACATTTTCTAATAACAACATACAAATAACATGGTAACTAGGAATAATAACAAATGAATCTGTTCATTCCTAGCAAACACATTACCCAGAAATCCAAGTGACTTTGCTATCATCAATCCAAGAATAGAAAATTGGAATATATGACCAATTAGTCTATTGGGTTAATGGAGTAGTATCGTAAAATCCATTGATACGTCCTTGCCTGATAACGTCATAGCAACTTTCTTGGCATGTTCTCTACGACCAAAACAATGTCACAGCAGTGTCTACTTACGTTTACTAAGAGCCAAAGCCAATAAATAGATTGATCGATCAATAAGCATTTGTGCAGTCATTAATTTGGATTTCTCAGGAATAAAAAATACAAAAGATCAAGGAAAGATCATCACCTCGTATATTTCATACAGCAAACCTCCTGATAACAGAGCAATGAAAAAAACAAGTTCATTGACAATAAATTCATACACCATTTGTACCATCAATAGCTTTGATTTATGAGGCATAACTGAATATAAAAGATCAAGGAAACATCACCTATCGAAGACAACTGTAGAAGCAAAATGTATCAAAGACCAGCCACAACATTTAGAGTAAGAAACCACGCATGGTATTAATTACACAGCAATCCTGGAAAAGAATGAAAGTCAGATAAAGATACCTTGATCCTCGGAATCGATCAAGACGTCATCTCCCCACTTCAAATCAAAAACACCAGTGGATGCAATGAATCGAAGCCAAACAGAGCCAGCAATCCCACAAATCAATGGGGTCACTTTAAATTTCTCAACCAAGGCTTCACATTGATACTGAATCATCAATTGTATCCCCAACACATATCTTATTCTAACTGCCTTGCAATAATCCCCAACTTCAAGGGTTCCTTCTCCTGATCCAAAATCGGCCGGTTCCGTCGGCCCCATATGATCAGCTTGATAATCAGATTTATAATGACGATCATAATGCTCAAAACTTTGTCTGGGCTTCTCTTTCATGACAGGACTGTTGACTCCAATGGATTGAGAAATAATTTCATAAAAGATGGAGCCTGAGAGGCTGGTTCAGCATTCACAGTACAATCCTGAATAGATTTTCTCCGAAAGGTTGCATACAAGGCTCCGCTACCCAGCATGATGGTCATATGATCCTCATCTGGAATAGCAGTATTCTGGATGTCCTCCGCCTGGGCACCACACAGTTGACAATAGAAAAATCCATCATGCCATCTTGCAAGCCTTCATATCCACATAATTTACAGGTCAATCTGGAACCATTATGAAGGACCATGGTGTTTCAAAACATGAGACCTAGTCCTCATTCTCTTCCCTGTCCCCTTTTCCCTCAGAAGAGAAGCCCTCGACTACACCATGTTCCAAAGGAGCTTCTGATTTCAAAGCAGTGGATGGAGATTGCGAAAGAAAAGATCATAATCAACAAAACCATTTTCCAACTCAAAGCAGTTCAATGAATTGATAGAACTCCTTTGGAGCAGGAGCAGCTCCAGAACTTCTGGAGCTGATTCCTGCTCCAAAGGATTTATGGGTCGTCAGTGTTAAAAAGATGGGTCGTCACGAAGATACAATGCGCATGTGGTTATCTATAACTAATTTCAATCATATAACATAGATAAATAATATATTATTAAAATTTTAAAGATAATCTTTTATGTATGGAACTTTCTCCCCATATCCTCTACTACCCACATAGACTGTGTCGTCTATTAGCTCCCTGCAGACGAGTTGTCCAACGCCAGAATTGCCAAGAGACCAATCGTTGAAACACAATCACGAGTCCCTGCAAACAACCGTCCAGAATCCGGTTCCTGCAAGGAGTTGCCCAGCAACCTTGACGATCATGCCGTACGCAAGGAGAAAAAAAAACTAACCTTTCTTCTCCCTCATAATTAACTCACGTGTCCTGATCTCGATGCCTTCGTCTCGGCATGAGATTCGACCCTCCCTAATGAGATTATTTACGTATATCTATAGACACTCGTCACCCTGATTATTTAATTGTTGATTTCTCATACGACGATTTATCATATTAAGGTGTAAAGAATAATTAGGAAAATCCAAAAATGCTCGTCGGGGAAAAATACTAAAACATTACACTAAATCACACAATGACGAAAGGGAATCGTTTGTGCCACTAAAACCACATCAATCCAACAATCAAACCAAGACCACAAAAATCATTACACAAACCGCAACGCCTTCCTCTGCATAATCGCATCGCCCCAAACTCGCCGAAATCCCGCGGATAATCGTATCGCCACCATACCGAACGACATCACGGATCTACTCCACAATACATCACACAAAAATCATAGATCACAACCAAGGGAATTCAAGAGGGGGTAAGATTACTTCACACGGGAGGATATCGAGCTGGGAGGGTGACCAGTGGCGGCAGCGGCTGGACGTCGCGGTGTGGTTGGCTCCGCAAGCTGCAGCGGCTGTGGATGGGAGAAAATCTGGGGTGAAAAGAGGGAGAAGGAGGAGAGAAAGGAGTAGCGAGAAGTGACGACGGCGACGAGTGGCGAGGTGGCTGGGGCCGAGGGCAGGGAGGACGAGGTGGGGGTTGGGGAAGTGGGAGGGAAGGAATGGAGAGTGGAGGTCGGCGACGGTCGGCACGGCGCCGGTGGCTGGAGCGACGGCACGGCAGGTTGGTGTGAGGGGCGAGAGGAGAGAGAGAGAGACGAGGGAGGGGCAGGGCGTCGGTATAGAGGACGAGATTAGGATCCACGTGATGTTGGGTGGTTGGACGGAGTTGAATAATACAAGATTTTATTATAATTTATGTTTATATAGTTTATTTTTATTTGTATTTCATAAAATATATTTATTTATGGTCAAAATAAATATATCAAAATTCTTAAAATTCAATTGCAAGTTCATGTTTATAATTATCATTAAATTATTTGTCCCAAGTTTTGGGTTATTACATAAGTGAAATGAAAATATAAAATAAAATTATTGCTAAAAATTGTAAAAATTAAAATCAAAGATATTTTATGAAATAAAATTTTTTAAGTCATCTTGAATGTTGTATTTAAATTAAAAAATAAATACTTATAAATATAGGACTTATTTGATATCATTGTTTTTTATTGGATAATGAAAATAATTATTTATTTTAATTTTTGATTCTTAAATGAATGAAATGAAAATAAAAAATAGAAAATAATTTAAATTGATTTTTTCTGTTTTTGTTTTTCATTTACAATTCAATATTTATTTTATATAAAAAATTATCTACTAATCATTAAAATCTAAAATATTTTATCAGGGTATCATATAAATGGGACTTCAATCCTATTTTACCCGAGTCTGTACTTAATCTTTAATAACAATAAAATATGAGTCCAAACATTTTGATTTTAAATAACAATATCCAAAAACACATAAATTTTATCCGCACGTGAAACCAAAAAGAATAAAAACCATTATGATATCACATAGGCGTATTTAACTGTTCCCCAACTCATTATCAAAAAAGCTCATGATAAAATCAAATAAACATAATATATCAATTGAATTAAAAAAATTCTGTCGATACACACCGTCAATAAAACAATTGTTGATGCGCACACACTGCAGAGCACTCACATTAAATCTCTCCGGAAGAAATTCCTTCACCAATAAGATTGAGAATGATTTCTTGGATAAGATTGTTTTTTGTGCGAGTGAGTGGGTAGATTACTTTAAAGGAGTGGGTGGATTTTGAGGTTGTCATCCACTGAAACCATTGCATAATAAATCGATAAATGAACACATGTAATGTTTATGTTTAGAACACTCATTCTTTTCAAATAAAAAAATCATAAAACAAATCAGCCCTGTTTTTTAAAAAAAAAAAAAAAAGAGAGAAAATCATTCTCCACGATCCTAATTTGGTCACAGATTCAGACATTCTATTCTTTCCTTGCAGAGTTGCATTGCAAACCTTACTCTCCACACAAATCAGCCGCCACCACTCATCACCACCACCACCTTCACTTCTAGCCTCTCGACAATGGCGGCGGATCACGAACTCCTCCACGGTGCCACCCTCTCTTGGTGGACAAACACCAGCCATACCACCGGCGGCGTCGGAGTTTTTGTCGGAGGATGGGCGACCGCTGCTGCTGTTATGTTTATTCTGATCCTTCACTGTGCGAAACACCTTTTCTCCTTATTACATCGGACTCGGTCTGCTGCTGCTGGTTCTTCGCCGACGACGACGACCGATTCCGTGATGGTTTCGAGTTCCTCGACGTCGTCAAGGTAACGGAGTCTGTTTCCGGTGTGGTGTTGATTTGTGGTTTCTGGTTTTTGATTGATTGTAACGGTTTATAGGTTTCTTGTTTTTTTGATGATTGGAACGAGATTGTTCTGTGTCTGGTTGATTTGGTTGTGGTTCTTGTAATCGAAACTGGATGCCAATGTGTGGTGGAAGAGGAAATCTCCTTCTGTTTGTGGGAAAGGGAACTCTATGCTGAGTCACTGATTGTGGTTGGGAAGGAAAACTCCATAAGGAGTGTTGGAACGAAGGGTGTATTGCTTGGAAAGGGTTTCTAGTGAAAAAGAAATGGATATTATTGGATTTTATCGTGTTGATTTTTGTGTGTATGTAGGGATCGCGGTTATAGAAAGTCGTAAGTAATGTGAACGGATCATGGGCTGCTTCTTCTAGTGCCGTTTGATATTAGATGTGAAGCCCATATTGTTAGGATACATAATATTATGGGTTTTCTATCATTGGCTTGAGATTTTCGTAGGGTTGGTTTAGGTATCCTTAGTAGGTGCAATATTGAGGTCACAAGTTCTATTTTGCTTCCCTTGAGGGGAAGTTTTACCATACATTACATTATGTGCACCTCTTCAGCCATTTAATCACTGGAAGTTAAAGTAGGTAATACTGTGTGATTCATTGAGTGACGTGTGATCTGTTGTTCAGTATGCTTTGGGGTACCTTAGGTTTTTGCTGCTGGTCCCTCATGCTGTGCCTAGAGTTCTCATTGATTTTCTGATTTACATCGTGTCATATCTAGGTTCTTGGGATATCCCACCAATGACTGGCTACATGGTTCACTGTACCACGTTATTGTTGCATGTATCTTGTGGGTTTTCATGTATTGATCATTGGATGGAAGTCCTCCGGTCCTCCCTCCTTGGGAGCCATCATGGAGTCCTGTCCTGAATATAGGGATATTTTTTGGATCATTTATTATGTTTCTGATATCTGATCCTACATATACTAAACATTGGAGATTCATACTGGTTATAATGCGTACAGGTTTGGCCTTTGTATGACGAATCTTCTTTTTTGAGCTAGTGGAATTATTGCCCATGTAAAATACCAAGAAAAGTTTTTGTGGTGGTTGGGTTCAGATATTGGGGATACTTCTATCTGAATTTAGTGGATTTTTGTATGAAACTTCTGTTTGGACCTTAGCGTGTGATTCTTTTTCTATCTCATGCATTGAATTCATCACTGGGTGGAGTTGTGTTGGAAGTCAGCTTTTTTGTGCTTTTGGTCTTGAATAAACTGTTCTTGAAATTACTAGAAAGTGATGAGGTTTTTCCTTCTGATACTTACGTAAGAGCATTGCCTTTGTCTTCCAGCAGTTCAGAGATAATAACGGAAGCTGATTTGAGAAAGTTGATTGCTTGTTTAGATGGAGAGGTGGATCCAGACGAGAAATGGGAGGATGTCATTGAAAAGAGGAATAATTCTATATCTTACAAAGCAAAATGCTGCACGCCAAAGGTTATTATTTATCTACATGGCATTTAGATTGGTTTCCATGGATGCTTTGTCAAACATTTTTGGAATGTTTTCTCTGTCCTGTAACTTGGTAGTTTGTCATCCGCTTTTCCATCTTATTAACTTTCTCTTTAAGGTTTCCTGCTATGTTTAGCTTTGTGTACGATTTAATAGTAACCTGAAGCGTGTTCACTGCCACACCTTGTTCTTTCTATCTGAATAGACTAATCAATGATTGCTGACTGCATATGCTGTTTGTACCTCAACGGGTGCAAGAATAAGCTTTGTTGCTTCTTTCAGAAAGTTCGGGATTTAGTCTGAGTATCAAAATCTCTGAACGTAATTTTCTGTTCTCAATAAAGGTTAAAACTATTTGACAGTTGGCTTTAAGTTTTTAATTTTCCTTGAACTTTATTCTGGGTTTTATCTTAAAAGAAACAATTCGACCAAAATCCTTGTGAAGTTACCCAGCGACATTAATAAACAATACCTGATTCAGTCAATGACAAACTCAATAATTTGTCGTTGACTAAAATCTGAGTAGACATATATCTTCATTTTCTCTGTGAAGTCTGAAATTTGCATCCAAGTTCATTCTAACTGAAGTTTCTTGAAAATAGATATCAGAAGTTCAGACTTCTCCTCTGAAAAGTTATGGTTATGTAAGAGGGTACTTATGCAAGAATGATGTTTTGCAACTCTTAATATTGTTGTAGAATGGATCCGTGAAGTACTTAAGTTCGACAGTGTTCGAGAATTGTTCCCCTGATGTCTTGAAAGAATTCTACATGGACAAT
Organism: Drosera capensis; assembly: GCA_001925005.1. Classification (NCBI taxonomy): domain Eukaryota; kingdom Viridiplantae; phylum Streptophyta; class Magnoliopsida; order Caryophyllales; family Droseraceae; genus Drosera; species Drosera capensis. The sequence continues at coordinate 4,445 of LIEC01008650.1, read as the reverse complement.
GACTTTAGAAAGCAATGGGACAATACCTTCCTTGAGCATGAGCAGTTGCGTGTCGATGTCCCAACAGGCATAGAGATTGGCCGGATTATAAAGCGATTTCCTCTTCTTAGACTAAGAGAATATGTGATGGCATGGAAACTTTGGCAAGGAAACAACCAAATCTTCTACTGCATTGTTAAGGTTAGCTACAACTCTACAACTCTACATGAAGTGTGTGTGTGTGTTTTTTTTTTTTTTTGGGAAGGTTCCAATATATGTATTCTCAGCTCCGTGCTACTTCTGCAAACCTTCCCCTTACTTTACTCCACAACGGGAAACAGTCTGCCAGTTATCAACAACAAGGGTAAGACAACGTATAGATGTACTCTCACCAGTCCCTGTCCCGACCGAATCACTTGTTCACATTTCTATTGTTCACTCTCGGGGAATAGGTTTTAACAATCGGCACTCTCGGGGAATAGGTTGATGATGAGGACCTTTAGATAAGCCTTCAATGGTTTTATTTAAATCTATGCAAACCTGATGCATGCTTCAGTTCATGTGTAAAGTTTGAAGCTCCGCATCCTTATTGTCATTGTTTTTATGTTGAGGTTTTGCCTTCATTAGGAATGTGAAGATCCTTTGGCACCAAGGCAAAGAAAGTATGTAAGAGTTGAGACATTTAGATCTGGTTGGCGAATAAGAAAGGGTGAGCGTTTTTCTTCTGTTTTTTTCCCCTTCTTTTGTTTTTCTTTTATATCTTCATGTTTAATCTCTGCTTTAAAGCTGGACTCTTGTTCCACCAATCGCCATAAAATTTAATGCTATATTGACCAACATTACTCGCTTATTTCATTATGGAGAATTATACACTAGGAAATTGCAAATATGCACTTTGGTAGAATTGTCTGCTATGTTTTGCCTATGCATGTACTGCTGTTTTGAGGTTATTGGAGTGTATGATAACTACTATGTTTGATATAACAAATAGTAGTTTAGTAATTCCAGTGATGAAGATGTAATGCCCGCATAACTATGCTTTGTTATTGAGTTGTAATCGAGAAATATCTGGCTTCAGTACCTGGTACCAATGCGTGTGAGATAAACATGGTGCACCAAGAAGACGCTGGTTTGAATGAGAAGATGGCAAAACTAGTATTTTCAAAGGGCATATGGAGCTATGTATGCAAAATGGATAGTGCCCTCCGCAAGTACTCTTTGACTGGTGGTTCGCGTTCTGGCTCATCGGCAACTGCTGTGACTCTTGTTCAGAAGGTTGAGCTCCCTTTCTCCCTTCCTCTCCATCTCTTTCCCTTTATTGTTGAGATTCATGCTGAAATTCGGTGAACTCCACTTTCGGAGCGTCACCTCTAGGCTCAAGCCTAGGAAAACATCTTCTCTTTTTCTTTTTTTCTTTTCTTTTTTGAAAGTGCTAGGAAAACATCTCTTGGCTTATGAACTGCTTGATGATGCTGATTTATATCCTTGAGTCGTTTAAAATGGCAATTTTCTGTCTGTCCCCTACTGTGAAATTTCTACCAGTACGTGATTCTCCCAAGCAGTTGTGATTCCATTGTGTTAATGTCTTTCTGTCATCTGATCAACCTTGAGGTAATTCATGGTGTCGGGCCTGGCTCTGATGAAACTTCTGGTATTTTTCATGTGTTTCCAGTTTCAGGATTCCGCTGATTTTTATAGTGTATAGTATCCACTGATTGATCATTCTATACGATTATCACCTTGTAGTCATCTGAGCATTCTCAGATGGATACCAAGGTGTTCCTCTATTTTGTTGGTGCTGCTTGGGCCTGAAGGATGACCATGCCAATATGTGCCGTTTAGCTTCGTTGCTGATAAGAACCAAGCACTGAGCGTACTAAGCTGGTGTGTATTTAAGTTTGTTCTATGGAGATTTCTTGTGTGTTCTTTCCCCAGCTCTGCTGAACCTGACAGCGCTTTAGATTGGAGCGTGCAAGAACATAAGATGGAAAATTATACACGAAAAGATGATCAACTCAATAACATATGCGACAAGCGGCAAATGTATTGAGACCAAAGAGTTATGGAGGTCAAAAGTCTCAAAAGATCCAGCTTTCTGGTCGAAATGAAGTATGCATGACGCTACAAAATTGTTTGGGTTAATTGCGGTTTTCTCAGTTAATAAGAGTGTTTTACAACTGTCCTGGTCTAATCCTAACTCACCTGGATAGGATACTTTGAATTGTTTGTTCTGTTACTTGCGGCCTGGGTTGTTCCAAAATCCAAAGTCATGTTATCAAATGCTCTATAGATGGATGAAGCTGCATTCTTTGTCAGGACTATTAAAGGGCGTCTAGGTGACTGTTTTATGCTTGTGCAGGTCCCATCTGAATTAGAGGTTGGAGCAGCATCTTCATCCAATCCACCAATCGCTGCAGCGTCTGCTGACCATGGCCGAACAGAAGCACAGAAGGAAGACAATGCAAAGAAGCTGACAAGGAAGCCTTCCAAGAAGTTACTAACCAAAAGCTTGCTTCTCGTCGGAGGTTTGATCTGTTTGACGTACGGTCACCCCTCCTTGGGTGCTCAAGTTGCTGTTGCATATGTACTGAAGAAGCTGAGCAAGCGCGGTGCAGCAGCTTGTGGCAGAAATCAAGACTGACTTCACCTGTTGATGTGTGTGCAATCCAGACGATGTTTTTACAATTCACCTGTTAGTAAATATTTATTTGTCTTGATCGCATTACTGCTTGAGCAAGTGTAGTTTAAATAACTGGTGAAGCTACCAATGCAGAGGGCCTTTACTAAGTAATTTTTTTTTTGTCATCATGTAAATTTGTTTTCTGCTGAAATGAAACTTGTTATACCACGATGCTCAGTTTCTCATGCCTGAACTGCTCTATGTTTGCCTATGGTTCGTACTCACATGTTTTTATTTTCCCTAAATACTTGTATTTGTTAAATTAAGATTTTTTTTTCTAAATGTTTGGGTTGTCGAACCTCTTAAGATGAAATGTATGCTGTAATATACAACTCTATGTATGTTGTAATATAGAGTGATTGTTTACTGGAGGTCATTAACCTCTTAAGAACACTTGCATCAGAATCTTCATTTTTTTTTGCTTTATTTTTCACACTTAATTATACATAATACTATAGTAAATTAACCTGAAAAAATATAAAATGATATAATAATATCATAATTTTATAGAATTTATCTCTTTTATACTATAACTTTTAGAGTTCAACTCATATTCTGACATATCTTTTCAATTTTATATTACATCATTATTTTATTTTTTTTATTTTATAGAATCTTTATTTTACATATTCCAATGCAAGTGCTCTACACATAGTGTTGAGTGTTGCTTACCATGAGCAAGCGCCTTGTTGACAAGCACAACACACAACGAAGCATAGAAAATGACTCCATATACCATATAAAGGAAAGACAATCTATTTTGTTTAGTTTCCTTGTCAATAATAGTATAACTATCATACAAAAGAAATTACAAAGGAGGGAAAAATTAATCACATAAATCTGTCCCTGTCGACTACCAAACTAAATAAATTTACTATACAAGGTCCCAAAGAATGAATGAGATAGAAGCCTTGCAGGACACCCACACCAGGTAATGCAATCTACTTCTAATTCGATGATAGGGCGAAGCTTATTTGATGATGTATTGAACCTTGTTCTGGTGAATCTGCTTATGTCCACGGTCCCTTGTGCATCTATGTCGACTCTAAACTCTATTTTGGGATTGCGGCTTCAACCTGTGATCATCTTTATTGCCGATGGCACCATCTGAGTTCCATTTAAAATGTCAGATACGTAAACCAGATATGTACACAATGGTTATTTACCGTTTTAGGTGGCTTCTCTTGATCTTAGTCTCATCATTTCCATCACTGCTGCCCTACGCCGAGAATCAGACTGTTGCTGTATCCGTCTCAAATATTCTCGTAAATCCCTGGAGGAATGCAACAGGAATGACGTATAAGATTAATGCTGTAGCAGATACAAGACATCCTACGAAAGACAAGAGAATGAAGATAGAAACACACCTGCACCGGGGGACCTTGCAATCTGGATCTTTGCAAACTCGAGAATGGAGCTGAATAAACTGCCACATCCTTTTACAACGAGCGCAACCCCCTGCTACTCTAACTTTGCACTGTTTTCCATGGCAGAAAAGCGCCTTAATTGCTCGACATTTAGAATGTTGGCAAGTGGGTAAACAGCATTGAGATGCATGAGCAAGAAGCCGAAGGATTTTCTTTAGCTGCATTTGTTATAAATATTCATATCAGACATATTGCATCAATAATACATTGTTTTAGATTTGGGAAAGTCTGCTTATATGAAACATGGTTCAGTTTGCTACTATTGCTCAAAATGGCGTAATTTAGGATCCTTGTACCGAAAATGCATGAGTTTGCACAAGCATAGAAATAGGTGAGACAAAAAAAAAAAAAAAAAAAAA
>LIEC01008649.1:0-19160 GCA_001925005.1 Drosera capensis | reverse complement strand
CTTGCTCAGCTGCAGTGCTTGAAGAAATGCCCTGGGAACCATCTCCAGGCACTCATCGGTGTACCAAGAACCTTAAGAATGATGTAAGTTCTAATATTGTTTTGCTGCATTATGTTCTTCTTCCCCTAATAGAAGTATGTGTTCGAAGACCTTATCGTAATAAGTCAGTTATGTGTCAAGGAAAATTCTGGGAGATGCTCATGAATTCAAATTTTGTTTGCTATATGTGTCATGCTTGTGCTTTGCATGAACTTCTGCGTCCACATCCTTCAAGCCATTATACTGGTTCCAAATCTGTGTCAATTATTCAACACAACTGTGTGCTGAACAAGTACCCTTTCTGTGCCGTACTGCTTTAAAGAGCCAACCTTGAGACATAATGTACTGACTGTTCTAAACCATGACCTTTATGGTTTCATGATGATTGATTGACAAAAACTTCTTGCCTCTAAATTAGAGATGAAAGTTATGGAAAACTACTTCCCAGCCTGGAGCTATCTTTTCTATGTAGATTGTTTAGTTCAGTCTGAACCCAGATTGCATCTTGAAAAAAATTGAGTATTACATTGTATGTTTGATTTTTGTGGTCAGGTATGTGCATAGTTATCAAAGTTACTTATGGAATCATGCAGCAAGTGCCCGAGTGCAAAAGTATGGTAAGTGAAGTGGTATATCTTTCTGAACCTTCCTGTAACATGAAGAATTTATTAGTTCAGCAAATATCACGAACTATAAGGAGGTTGTATGGTGCCTAGCTAAGAGGTGCATTCTAAAGAAAAGGCGGCTGATTAAGTATGATTTTTTATTTTATTTGTTTTTGATAACTCATTCTGAGTGAGATGATTTTGTCCCATGATCAGAGAAAAAAATCTTTCATGTTCTCATTTTTATGCCTTTTCTTTTCTTTTTCTTTTTTTGAGAAATTCTCATTTTTATGCTTCATAGTGAAGAATGCATCTTCTGAGGAATAGGAAGCCTTTTATGTAGTGTAGAAACAAAGTTATAGAAAAAGGCGGCTTCATGTTGTCGCTTTTGTTTCCATTTTCTGAGCATGGGTTTGCTTCTGTGTGAAAGTTTGTAGTGGTCTCATACACTCATGTTAAAATCACATGCAGGAGCTGATGGAGTGGTCTTGGGAGATCTTGTGTATAGCAAAGATAATGCTGGAGTCAGTTTACTGAGGGTTTGTAGTTCTAAACATGAAGATGACTTCGAGGAGGATCTCACGTGTAGCAATCTTGATGAACTTCCTGAACTGGATTTTCCTACGGATGGGAATCAATGTGTCAAGGTTAGCTGCTTCCACTGTCACTTTTTTCCGGCACCGCCTGTCTATTTCGACTGTTTCTTGTGCCTGATACCCTATGTTTCCATTGAGTTGAGAGGTACACTTCCGGTGCATTTTAGAATGAGTGCTGATTTGATACAATGCATCAAAATGGTGATGCTATGTGTCTGAATTAAATAAGCAGCAAGAGCATGAAGGCCACAATATAAGTATCTGAATTCTGAAACAATTAGTACCGAAAGAGTTAATATACAAGTGTTGCTGCTTTCATTTGTTGGTAGGTATCAAGTCATCTTGCACAATCACAATTTGAGGGATTTTGGGTGTTCTTATGCAGGTTGTAGATGCCGATGATTTAGTCAAGGGAACCTATACTATTGATGATGTTGTCCTTCCGTTACCTGGGTAGGAAACCTAATATTTTTCTGGGCATTATTGTCTCATGCTTTTCCATTTTGTTTCTCTTTGTTGACTACACTACATGACTTGGTCTTTTTCCCTTTTCCTCATTGCACGTTTTTTTTTTTTGGCAGTTCTAGGGCAATATATCCTGCAAATGATATTGCTGATATTTATCACGATTTGGCCGGGAAGGTATGTTATGTCTCCTGCTAAATTGAATTTATCCTATCAATACTTCTAGAAAACAACTTACCTTGTCTTGTTCTATTTACTTGGTGTATATCATTCTTTTTTTCTTGTCAATATAAGTGAGGCTTTTTTCTTTTTCTTTTTTCGTTCACTATGTGGATTGAACATGTGTAAAACTTGTCATGTTGATGCAACCGGTGCTAACATTAAAATCATTTTTTATAAAATTATTATGAAACACTAATGATAGATTAAGTTGTAAATTTTAATCTTAACTAAAAATAATAATTCTTGATAACGTCAAGAATAAGAACGGAACGCCTTGAAATGCGTACCGTTGTAAAAATTATGGGACAAAGGTAGTATGTAATAGGCATTTTTCTTGTAATTCTCATGTTGTGGCACCTTGTGAGGTTGATAGTTCCATCACAAGTTAGTTTTTCTGTAAAGCTCTATTGGTGGCTTTTTGAATTGAATAATCGTGTACTTGGAAACAATCTGTAAATAACTTGCTATCACCCCGGGTAACAACTTAATTAACGTTATCTACACTTCTGCTTTGCTCATATTATGCTTATTCCCCCGTTAATGATGTTGCCTCATATTTTTTCTTTATTGACGGGAATATAGAGATGTGGTTTTTACTTCTAGCTACTAAAATCTTAAGATTCATAGTGAAGACTCTTTGAAAATGAAACAACTTAAATATCAGGTCGAGAAGTTGAAGTGATACCATGTGCCTTAGGGATTCGTTAACCAGAAAGAACCACCTATACTGTTTGTCTGAAGGCATTACCTTGTGTTTCATCTTGCTAATCCTGCTTCTCCATTTTTCGTCTGAATATTTGCCAGGACAAAATCAGCTTGACAGAGAATGCGCACAATGTCAAGTACGTAGTCGAATTAGAAAAAGAAATCTTCCTTACACTATTTTTCCACTTTTAAGTCATATCTGAGTCTTGTTACTTCTTGTTGGCTTTGGCGTCAAAATTTCTGATGAACCTTCTATTTTCAGAGAATTTTCAATAACTAGCATGACCGGAGGCTACAGGCGGGTGTTCCAAAAACCCCTAGACTTCGGATGGTACTGATGCAGCTTTGTCTCACACTTTTTAGCATGCTATCAGAAACTTGACTTTCATTGAGATGACGGGTCAAAAACTGGTGGTGCTTTGCAGGGAAATTCTAACTTATACGGATGGGAATAGGCCTTTGGCAGAGACCGATTTGGACATCATTTTGAAGTCCAAAGCTTCCAATGGGGCATGCCTTCAACAAGGTACTGCCAATGGGACAAAGTTCAATCATTCAGATTCTGGGATTTTGTCTGATGTTTGTAGCAATGAGGAAGCGAGCAAAACTGAAGCAGATAGTGCAGCAAGAGAATCAGACTATCAGACCCAGACAGCTCTGAAGCTGCAGTTTACACTGCCTGCTTCAAGCTACGCCACGATGGCTATAAGGGAGCTGCTTAAAGCGTCAACCTCAGTAAGTTCATGCGTTAGTGTCCTCTCCAAAGTCCAAACACAGAGTATAAATCGAAGCCGTTGGCATTTGGTTTATTTTTAGCATACTAATCTAGTGTTTTCCTCTTATTATGAGTTATAGGTCGCTTTTCATAAAACATTGAACCACCGGACCTAATCAGGGATGAAAATCTTGGTTGATGTCATGCCGGCTACTCAGAATCTTGGTTGATGTCATGCCAGCTGCTTTCTATCGCATGGTATGTGTGTGCAATTTGAACAGCGGGACAAAGTCTCTGTTTCTTGCTCAGGCTGGAATCTATGATATGCAATTTGGGAGCAGTTCATGTGACACTCCTGGTTACAAGCCGAAGTATGCTGCGGGTTATGTTCTATTTATCCACAGCAGGGGAATTCCCGTTGGCAATGAAGCCAACCCCTACATGTTTTACATCTTCCATCATCCGTTGTTATGTCGTCAGACTTGTGACTCTGTGAGACATGCTGGTTGTATGCCCTTTGCTTTTGCAACTCGACAGGAGATGGGAGACTCGCTAACTTATTTTGCTGTGAATTTTGTCTGACATTATCAATTATGTTGAATTTTCTCTTGCATTCAAGTTATTAACTAAATACCTTAATTTTCTCATTTCATTTCATTGTAAATTGGTACAAATTCTCCACTGCTCTTGTTCATTGTTGTATTTTGGAAGCGTCACTACTTCAAAATCCTGGTTCAATGAGTTGTTGCCCTGATTCCATCATTTTAAAGCAAGTCATGTTGGGCATCAGTGATCAAGCAATATGCGAAATTATGAGTTGGCCTGTTGGCCTCTTAACACGCACACCGCATCGCATAGGCGTATAGTTTTTCTATCTAAAGGTGAAGAGATTTCCAACTGACAATCAAAATTAGTAAATTATTACCTGTACCAAAAGACAGCACCATCTACACAGAGGGTTATAGAACAAAAATTCCAATTTTCAGGCATCAAACAGCATAACTGGGAACATATTCGATAAAATTGCAGGTGAATTTCATGGCATACTAATTTAACCAAAACATTCAAATCCAGAACTTGTTACATACATGCAATGAAAACTTGCTTACATACATGCCATGAAAAGGGCTTGCTTAGCAATTATAGCAGAAATCTAATCTGACTATTATGCAAAACACACAAAGATTGAGTTATCACGAAGCTATCAAGTCATTAGAGTTCTTTTTATATATTTTTTAGCTTTTTGATTGTTTAAGCTCATTTCAAAATCGTTTTCATAGTTTCTTGCGTTTTCAAGTCATTAAAGTTGTTTTTATGTTGTTTTTAGCCTTTTTGAAGAGTTTTTGAGTGTTTTAAGCTCATTTCAAAATTCTTTTCATTGTTTTTTTGCGTTTTCAAGTCATTAGAATTGTTTTTATGTTGTTTTTAGCCTTTTTGAAGGATTTTTGAGTGTTTTAAGCTCATTTCAAAGTTCTTTTCATGGTTTATTGCGTTTTCAAGTCATTAGAATTGTTTTTATGTTGTTTTTAGCCTTTTGAAGGATTTTTGAGTGTTTTAAGCTTATTCTCTTAGTTTTTGAGGTAAGAGTGTGTGCATACCACTCTCTCAAACTCCGCTCTAAATGGGAAATATTAGTAAGTTGAGTTGAGTGTTGATTTGAAATTGAAATAGAAGAGAAATTAATGGTTGAGCCTTAAAAAGAGGAATAACATTTTAAATGTTTGTATCACGAAATCCGCGCACCGTTTATTTGGCATATAGTGGAAGACTTACACTCTCAAAAAAATAGCAATGTTCTTGTGCAAGATTTGATTTATTCTCTGTCAAAAGCATTGCAATATGGTTAGTCAAACTAAATTATGGACTTTCCTTACGGGAACTATTTTCATGCCAAAACCTAGATTTCCCTTCCTTTACTGTCATAGAACGCTCCAACTTACCGCTCATTGCCATTCTGATGGGCATGAACTCTCCCCTTGACACGGGGCGCTCTGACCAATGAAGTACAATCCTAGCATTTAAAAATAAATAAATCATCACTCATACCAAATGCCTATGTTTGGTCTTGGTGTTGCAATTTTACTGGAATAGAGGGAGCAATCACTTCAATTGCTTAATGGAAGGAGTTCTGTGATATGGTTTACTGTTTTAACCTTATAAGAGACTTGGATGATAAATCAAACATAATTTACTTGTCAGTTGTTTCTATTTTATTTAACCCAGCCAAACAAGTTCATTCTCGCCTTGATTCATCTTATTTGAAAAACGTTGCGTCAATAGGGGCAAGACTCCCGAGAGAGGAATAGAAAGAGCCCTTTTTGAATCCTTTGCTTACATCTTGTGGTTAAAACATTTATCTTTTCTTTTGGTTGTTTTTTTTTTTTCCATAAGTCCGAAGGATTTCCCATGGTCAACCGAATAGCCCGCAAACTCGAAGGTCCCTTTAAACCAGCTTTTATTGACAGGCTACTCTTTTGGTTGTTTGATGTCGTAGTATGTTAATTTTTAATACTTTTTAGTAGAGTTTGTAAGTAGTACGGTATTCTTCTTTTTAGGTTGTTTTGTTGTAGAGCTATGGCCTATGGGTAGTCTGGTTTTTGTTTAGTTTTTTCCTTCACAGTGATTTTGTCTGTTGAGTTTTAAAGTCGGTTTCACTTTTTCTTGCTTCTTCTCTCAAATTTTGATTTGTCTTAGAGTAGAGCAATGATTTATATCCAAATCTTGATTTTTTTTTTATATTTTGTTTAGTATATGACTCAAAACTTAATCCATATTCCCAAGCTTAACTGCATTAGATCTTTTTTCACTTTGTTACAAGTACAAAAATGGGTCATCTGTACTCAACATTAGAAGTGCCGTCATGTACGAACGACTAGGTGAGATTGGTTGATAATGAAGTAATGAGTTGTTGGAGGCACTATAGTGAAGTGTATTCTTGTTCAAGAACCTCTTTTTCAACTGTACATTTTTTAGGGTAAAATATTCTGGTTGAATGAAGTTATATATTTTAATTCTCGTTGGTGACTTTACTGAATACCTGTTTTCAATAATCAAAGAACTGGTTTCCTGAGAAACTTGAGAGGAGCATCCTCGACTCATTTTACTAATTCTGGAGCCGAGTATGCATACTTGCAACATGCATATGATGTAGAGGCAGCAATAACCGCACTGCAAGACGCATAAAACTATCTGAGTTTTCATCTGTGGGAATAACTGTCATGAGTGAAGAGGAACGATCCTTGAGTTTAAAACCAATTAACTCCATATCACACAACAATCTTCTCAAGCAATGTCTGCAGCTTCTATCTCAGAAGCCTAAGGGTAGTGCTTGCTGTTGTATTTGCTAATTGAACAACTCCTCCATCACTGCTGCTCATTATGTTAAAAATGTCTACAAGGATCACATCCAACACACAACCGCTTTGAGGTTTCCTTGGTAGCATTTGGCGGAACAAGTGCAACTAGCTTCATAACGAAGACTGAAATGCATCGAATCTTGCCTTCATCCACAATTCATGACGGCGAGGCTACTTTGGGTCCAGTTGAAGTCTTGCAATCACTTTCTATCCAAGTGATTTGATTTTCAACATCAAACTCAGGTTTTAAACTTTTAACTCTCACAAAATTAATATACTTGATTCCATTTCTTCTACGTGAAGCTTTGAGTCAAATTTTTATCAATATCTTCATAAACGTAATATTCCTGTCGAATTTTGCTAAGTTTTGAGGTGACTCTTTTGAGTGATTCCTTCTCAACTAAATATGTATTATCTGTTATAGTTAAGCATTTGAGCCAGGTTAGATGAATATACTGTTGCTGCTGCCTTGGGCGTCTGAAAGGAATTCTTTGTTGTGCAAGAAATTTGGCTCAGAACTTTTGGTAAGAACTTCTATCTACTGATATTAGCACGCCCTATCTTGGTTCCATCTATAGCTTTGTCATGTAATTTTTGTACGTGAGTGATGGGTTCCTCTCCAAGGGAGTGACAAAATTCATCTGTCTTTTGCTCCTGAATCACACATTCCTTTTGAGGCTCCTTTGCTTTCTTCGTGTGTCTAAACTTTTTAGTTGTGTCAATATCTCATTTTTCCTGTTTACACTTGCTCATTTGCATTTCATCATGCCTCCAAATGATATTGTGTTCAGCCCTTGATTTACTCTTCTACTTCAATCATATTTCAAAATCAATGTTTTAGTTCAGCCACTTGGTCCTGGTCAATGCCATCTTATCTATTGGGATTGTTTCGAGCATATATTGCACTTTATTTCTCTCTGAGTCTCCGACATCTTTGCACTTTTGTAGAACTGAATCCAAATGTTTCCTGATTAATTTATTCAGTTATCAATTTCTGAGCTGGTGTCTTTCTAGCAGTAGTCCTCAGCACGTGGTGGTTACTTTCTTTCAGGACTGTGATGACACTTCTTCTCAGATTATGGTCCTCTCTAGTTCAGGTGCCATAAGTTTCCGTAGGACCTTTGGAGCTGGTTGGATGTATGAGGATATTTTCCCGGAATGTAGTGCTTGTTGTCGTCCGTCTTGTTAACTGTTCCTTGAGCTTGTTGGAATGAAGATGTTCGATTTCTACAACCATATGGACCTCACAACCACATGTTTATTGATCTTAGTCTTTTAACTTATAATACTGAACTACTGCTAGAATTTGAGATTTTCCTGCAGGTTTCCCTAGGCATGTCGTAACCATGCCATTTTGGTGTGTATCAATTATATCCTAGTTATGTTCGAACCGAATTAATCTTATTTGGGATCATATTCATGAGGATACAACAATTCTAGAGTAGACTTGTCAGAAGGTTACATTGGATCTCTTAACTATATATTGTCAGCATTATATTTTTAGCTACTTTGGAGCATCTGTTGATCGTCAATCCTTTTTTGGCAACAGCTTACCCTAATGGAGTATGTTCTTGCATTGAAGGAAACTGGTTTGTATTGTTTGTCAGTGTATTCTTCCTTCAGTTGTTTTCAAATATTATTTCCTGTGTTTTTATTGTATTATTTGCCAGAACATTGCAAATATGCACATTTCTAGTTTCGACTACAATGAGTTTCGAGGTTCCATACAGTAGATTATGGTGAGCAGGGGATCTCATTAGGACTTCCACTTTCTCTTAATCTTTTGGTGAGAATGCTCCACCATGAGAACTCTCTGAAAAACATTAAGTTACTACTCCATATAAACATATCTCTGAATCACTTGGTGAGTATTGCTTATTATCCTGTTTCTGCCTGTAAAGGCCAAATCATAGGTTTAATCAACCTAACTGCGGCTTTACTTTTATTTTCTTATTTATATCTTTTTTGTTTTTATTTTATATCAACAGACACAGATTTGACTTATTGATGTTGGCCGGGTGTTTGGTAATTCCCTTTCCAGTTCAGGGAATTCCCTTTCCAGATTTGACACAGATTTGCTCGAGTTTATCTACAACAAAAGTTACCATTCCAACATCGGTATGGTGTCATTTAAGGCGTTTATGACATGAAGTGTAGGACATCAGTATATTGTTATGATATTCATTATGTGGTCTAGTTGGAACCAGAGATGGTACAAAAGTTGGCTGAGAAGGTGAAATAGATTCTGGAATGGATGAAGGCTGCATAAGACCGTCAAAAGAACTGCGTCGATGTGAGGCGAAGACCTCTAGAGTTTGAGGTTAGGAATCATGTGTCCCGAGGATCTTACGTACTATAGGTGTAATGAGATTTCAGAACAAAGGGAAACTCGGTCCATGATACATAGGACCTTTTGAGGTTCTAGAGCGAGTTGGGGAGGTAGCTTATCGATTCACACTTCTTGTCAACCTGTCATTCGTGCATAACGTGTTCCATGTCTTTATGCTATACAAGTATGTGCCCAACCCAGATCATACAATATAAACCTATCATGATAGATGAGAACATGTCATATGAGGAGCAATCATAAGAAATCCTCGATCGTCGAAAAAATATATTAAAAATAAGAGAATATTGTTGGTTAAAGTTTGTGGGCAAATCATTTAATCTCGGAGGCAAATTGGGAAGTTGAGGAGACAATACGGAAGCAATTCGTATCTACTTAAATATAATTTATAAATCATTTCTGTCACTAGTGTCGAGGACGAAATCTTTTAAGGAAGGAAGAATTTAAGGATCTGAAAAATTACATAAAATTTAATTTCACAATAATTAACCTGAATAATAAATTATCGTACGTTATAATTTATTTTATGGGGTTAAAAGATTTATTTGAGGATATAATAGAAAAAGATTATAAAATATCGATGAAATGCAACCATAATATCCAAATATGAAAAAAAATATGATGTTAATATGAAAATATCGTATTTATATGAAAATGACGTAAACCTAATTTTGACACTTATTTTTTTTTTATGTCAATTTCTGCTCCGTCTAAATTAAACTAATTTTTCACTTAAACTAAATTAATTATCACTGATTTGACTGATCTTCTTCACGGATGTCCCTTTAGCTTGATAAGTTGAAATTGAGTAAGTCTCGTCAAGGATACGATTATAACACTGAGAGTATCTATTGTGTGTCTTTACTGTGTCTTTGATATGATAATTGCGATCTTTTTTTTTTTCTTATATTTTTTTCTCGTGAAACCCGTGATAAGAGGGACGACACGTTATTAACTTATATGCCTCATAGTTTTTTTTTTTTTTTTTTTTTTTTTTTTTTCTTCTCTGTGTTTTCAAGAGTTAGAGACAACGGACAGGTGTGATATAAGTTATGGTGGTAATATGTATCTTCTGTATAATGATTTATGAATTAAGTAAAATATGTAATAAATGAGGAGTTTTCGCTGTATTAGATAACATTATTGATTTGTGTTTAATTTAATTTTGTTTATTTTTATATCTAAATCGGTTAAATAATTTTGTCTAGCTGGAATGTTAGGACTCAGCGATAGTGAAATGTATGCATTTGAAACGACACAATACTCCGTGTCATTCAAAATATGTATGCAGTTCAAACCTAAAAGAGACATTCATGCGGGGGACGTTGTGAGGAAACTCTATCCATATTGAAGTTTGAAAAATCAATATAATCACACATAAATCATAAGCTATTTTTTTATTGTCAATTGATTTTGAGATGAAATCTAGAGGTTTAATACTTTCGACGGTCTTTTCTTGGGATTTTCTATCAAAAATGAAACTTCTTAAAGGGACTCTATTCAATGAAATTATTTAAAATATCGGGATTATGTGATTATTTTCAAAATTCGAATAATTAAGTACAAAAATTTGAAAGTACAAATGGATAAAATATTTTTCCCTCTATTATAACTACTTAAAAGTTAGTGGATGTCATGGAATTTTCATTTGAGATATTCGTCAAATAAGAAAATGATAGATTTGGATTATAAAATTGCTTTTAGCATATTGGGTGTGTTTGTTTTAAGGATTGGATTGTTGGGTTATGACTATTAATCCCTCATAATAACTTATCACATGTTTGTTTTGATTTTTAAACTCCATAAGATAGGAATTTGTTATCCCCTAATTAACTTAATTCCATGTATGGGGCACTAATTAGTGGACTAATTGATCTCATAATTAATCCTGTCGCAAATAAACACGGGATAAAAATAATCTCGGAACAAATAATCCTACAATAAATATTCTTGGCACTATTTATCCTTTCTGATCTCATCCCAAACAATCGCACCCTTCATCCCATATTTACAAAATATAATCATTTAAAAATATATATTCTATATTTTAATATTTTCAACGTTGATTAGGATGATTATGTTACATTTATAAACTGAAGACAAAAAAGAAAAAGAAAATATATGTATGTAATAGTTTCATGATTGATTCATGCGAAGTATTTAAGTTAAAATCAGAGTATCTTATCCATAAACATAGTCTATGAACATACCCTTTGATTTCGGATTATCTAATTTTAAGTATAATTTCTTATCACCATAAAATAAAATAAATGTTTTTATTGTTATATATGATTAATTGATAAGTTGAGTGTGAGTTATTGCAAATTAATGCTCGAAACTCTTAAATAAATTGCAAAATCATGCGTAAGAGACATCAGATATGTGTCAATCTACACCGTTCTTTTGTATGATATGTACACATCGTTACGATCCAATTTTTCCTCTTTTTTTTTTTTTTGGGGGGCTGATAACTGCTCTGACATATATTTGTGTACGTCACGTAATCCTCTTCCTTAGCCAAGTATGAGACATCTTCTAAATAGCACTAAATATTGATTATTTGTTCGTTTTTAAATTTTTACAGAATTTTATGAAAGAAAGGGTTTAGGGTGCGAAAGGTCCCAAGTTCAATTCTTGGAATGCCCTATGACAATTTTTTTATTTTTTTGTTTTGGCTCTGAAAATGCAGTGCAGAACGACGAAAATATATAGCGGCTGTATTTTTCTACCCAATGGGATAGCACGACACTCAAATTCATTTGAGTATAATCGTCAACACAACGTTCAAACCTCACGTGTCCCGTGCTTAAAGTGAGCTTCTGAACATTAACAGCATGATACCCTTGAGCACTTGAAATCGTTTTTCTCGTATGGTTCATTTTTGGTATGGATCAAATAGGACATTCAGCACTCTGTTAAAACTGAGTACATGCCACAAAAAGTTCTTGATCAAGGCTACGAGAAAACATGCCACACCATCAACAATGTCTACTCTTTTCGAATGGGGCTAAATGTGGACAGCACGGAGGAGTCCGACACTAAAGTGAACGTCGAGGTGAATAGTATTGAACACTACGAGTTGAAAGTTCGGTTTCGACATCATGAACCAAGGGCCAAACCTAACCAAAACAATTTCGAATAGCATCAAATGCAAGCAAACAGATCACCTCGAATAAGCACACATAGAAACCAAAAAAATATCAGCAGCAATATATAGTAATCACAGTTCCATCTTTCATATCAGACTGAAAACACAAACATGACGACTAAACGAGCATTCTTGTAGAACAGTTCAACTTCTCGCAAACCAGAATCCGAGAAGGTTATTGAAGCAGTCTAACCAAACATCAGAAAACAAATCATGTCCGACAACACCAAAGGAAACTAAGGATGCCACTATCTAAGCTAGAGTGGCAGGCTGGCATCAAATTCTCAGATATCACCACCGCGGAGGCGGAGGACAAGGTGCAGGGTGGACTCTTTCTGAATGTTGTAATCGGCAAGGGTGCGACCATCCTCCAACTGCTTCCCTGCAAAGATGAGCCTCTGCTGGTCGGGTGGGATGCCCTCCTTATCCTGGATCTTGGCCTTCACGTTGTCGATAGTGTCTGAGCTCTCCACTTCCAGTGTGATGGTCTTTCCAGTGAGGGTCTTCACAAAGATCTGCATGCCACCACGGAGACGAAGCACCAGGTGAAGGGTTGACTCCTTCTGAATGTTGTAGTCAGCTAGGGTTCGCCCGTCCTCCAACTGCTTGCCAGCAAAGATCAGCCTTTGCTGATCAGGTGGGATGCCCTCCTTGTCTTGAATCTTTGCTTTCACGTTATCAATAGTGTCTGAGCTCTCCACTTCAAGAGTGATTGTCTTGCCAGTGAGAGTCTTCACAAAGATCTGCATACCACCACGGAGGCGAAGGACAAGATGGAGAGTAGACTCCTTCTGAATGTTGTAGTCAGCAAGGGTGCGGCCATCTTCGAGCTGCTTGCCGGCAAAGATCAAGCGCTGCTGATCAGGGGGAATGCCCTCCTTATCTTGGATCTTGGCCTTGACATTGTCAATTGTGTCAGAGCTCTCTACTTCAAGAGTGATGGTCTTTCCAGTGAGTGTCTTCACGAAGATCTGCATACCACCACGAAGGCGGAGAACAAGATGGAGAGTAGACTCCTTCTGAATGTTATAGTCAGCAAGGGTGCGGCCATCTTCGAGCTGCTTTCCGGCAAAGATCAAACGCTGCTGATCTGGGGGGATCCCCTCCTTGTCTTGGATCTTGGCTTTGACATTGTCAATTGTGTCAGAGCTCTCTACTTCAAGGGTGATTGTCTTGCCAGTGAGAGTCTTCACGAAGATCTGCATCCCACCACGGAGCCTGAGGACCAGATGGAGAGTTGACTCCTTTTGAATGTTGTAATCAGCAAGCGTGCGGCCATCTTCAAGCTGTTTGCCAGCAAAGATCAGACGCTGCTGGTCTGGGGGAATTCCCTCCTTGTCTTGGATCTTGGTCTTGACATTGTCGATTGTGTCAGAACTCTCAACCTCGAGAGTGATTGTCTTGCCTGTGAGAGTCTTAACGAAGATTTGCATCTGCATGAATCATCAATATACTGTCAGCAAAAATAACTTGGCATGTAGTTTCGACATACATGTAATCATCTACAGTAACAACTGTTTGAATAATGTATCAGGCGATGAACTGAAAAGAACAGATTTTACATTGCCAGCAAACAAGAAGGAGCATGTACTCAAACAACAACGAGGGAAAATGATAACAAGGAAGATTTTACCATGCACCAAGCAGAAGATGCCCAAAATCTATAAAAGACACCATAAGTAAATCGATATCAGAAATACAGTTACATGCATGAAGAAAACGGTTCATATGGCCTCACTAATGTGGTTGTTTGAGGACATCCAGGTTTTAATTCAAAAGGGGTTCAGTATCTGTGAGCTAACTGCTTTGTATTACGGTTCAGATTAAGCATCTAGTCAACTATTGCTTATGAAGGTGTCTCTTGCTATCAGTTTAGACACCCTCCTTGTTCTTCCCATTCTTACACGGAGATAAAAAAAAAGTAAAACAAAGTTCCCTCAACTAATCTGAGAGCATGCAACCTTGTATGAACTATGACTTTCAAAATATTAAAATTCTCTATTTATTCAAGAGCAGATGACATAAGGGAATAGAAGTATCTCAACATAAAAAAATAATGGATTCTATTGATGAATAATTAAGATTAAAATAGAATAATTTAATCTCAACCCTCCATCTCAATTGTTTTAATCTCAACCATTGTTTTATCCCGTGAGACACACAATCCCTAAACCCTTAACATATATTCATTGTCAATCACATCTTTTCCATTACGCAAATTAAAAAATTATTAAGCAATAATTCTAACCGTGCCATTCTACTGATATTCAACTCAATCGTGTAAGATCATCAAAACTCACAAACCCAACCCTCTCATTCGATCAAGAACTAAAATAATAATTATTCGATCCAGAACTAAAAAATCAATTCACCACATTATCAATCAACTATATACGATAATCAGATCCTATGAACAAAACCTCTAATCCTTATCATCAACCTATAATCATCAAAACACATGAACAAAACCACAGATCTCAATAGTTTCAACAATTAGATCTTTCTCGAAATTTAACAACATACACCACAATTCAATAGTTTCCCCCATCAATTTTCAACAATCATCAGTTCTCCACAACAAAACCTTAAATCTGATCCAACCAAATTCCCAAAACGAAACGCAACAACCAATTCAACCACCAATCAATTATCAATAATTGATAATCGATCGATCAAAGCCCAAACATAGTTCGATCACTCGATCTGTTTCACAACAATCTCTCCACAATCATCAGATCTAATCAACAAAAGCTCAGATCTAAATCAACAAAACTTCAATCCAACAAAGATCAAGTCTCAACACCAAACGCAACAATCAACAATCAATCATCAATCAACCAACACAAATTACGCATCTAAACCACAACAAAATCATCACAATTCAATCCACACAAATCACAGATCTGAACAAAAACCGAACACACAACCAATCAATCAACATATGAGTCAAGAAACTAGGGTTAGGGTTATACCTTTGAATAAAAGGTGATCGACGACGACGATTGAACTCGAAAGCGGAATGAGAGCTTTGAAGGCACTTGATTGGCGAGAGAGATTTGGGACTTTGATGAGAGGTGAGGGGTGAGGGGTGAGGGGTGAGGTGTTCTATTTATAGGGATAGGTTAGGGGAAAATTAATGGTGATTATTTGGTGTGATCATGGATTTGTTGTGGCGTGGATTTTTCTAAGATTATATGGAAAGATCTGGTAGGTCTGGAATGTTCCGGGGTATTGGTTATGGAAAATTTTTGTTAATCTAAGTTAGCATGTCTATAATTAAATCACATAAATTGTTTTGACTTTGAATAATTGTATTCGTGGTTGGAATTAACACAAAACGAATATCATGAAGATTGTTGTATGATATTTTAGAATAAGGAATATTAATTAGGCATTAAACCATGAAGCCTTTCCTTTCTTGTTCTTTGTTATGAGGATATTAAGCTCTCATATGTCCTTTCTCATGACATTTGCAGCACTAAATCTAAGAGAGATCTCGTTTTTCTGATCGAGACTTAGATCTCGATTTCTCTCTATCACCCTTATTTCTGTGTTGACCTCTACCTTTGTTTTCTGAATTCACCAAGTACAGTTTCCCCTAACTAGATCTGAAAGAGCTCAGCTTGTTGACATTAAGAACTGCAGAAATCACCTCCTTAACACTCAATTTATCCTTACCAACAAGTAATGTTGTCTTCAAGGTACCATACGAACTCGGAAAGAACTTTAGTAGAATCAACGTCTGATCCTCCTCATCCACCTTAACATCCAAACTAGCAAATTACATCACAAGCCGATTAAACTCGACGATATGATCGTTCAAATTTGCCCCCTCCTTTATCTTGACGTCGAACATAGATTCTATCTTAAAATACAACTTATTTGACAACGATCGATACATATACACAGATTCTAATTTCTCTCACATCTTCGTCGGTGGGACCTCATTCAGAACCTGATACTTAACCTACGATGCAAGACTCAATCTAATTGTGGTTGCAGTCTTAACTTCCAATTTCTTCCGGTCCTCTTCTTTCATATCAGTCGGTTTTTGTCCTTTTATTGCCTTAAACAATCCTTGTTGCATATAAAAATCCTTGATCGTATTTTGTCAAATCCTGAAATTGTTCTTCCTATCAAACGGCTCAATCTTAAACTTAATCGTATTCATCATTGTCTTAATTTCAAAAAACCAATAAAAATTCTAAGTTTCGAAATATTCTCCACAAATCAATTAGAAAACCCCGATCGAAAAAACGAATCTTTGAACTTAAAACTAAACTCAATTTTTTTTCAAATATATATCAATTTTGCAAAAAACAACACCCTTTCAAAATCACCAATTTTGTTTTCTCAAACACACCTAATATTCCAAAAAATAACCTTTTAAATCAACAAAAATTCTTAAATCTTGGTAAACTCCTGCAACGACGACAATTACCAGAATTGTGTGGTCGGCTCTCCTTGACGGCGACAAGTTCAGGGTAGGCAGGGCAACGAGGATCGAAGGACAAGGCTGACTCTTCTCTGGCAGCAACTAGTGCAACTACGGCTGTGTTTGAAGGTCTCTACTGCTAGCAATGACGGCTTCGAGGCAGACTAGTCTTTGGAACTACGGCTGCGAATCGGGGCTGCAAGTCCTGGCGACGGATGGGCTCGGTCTCCCTGGCTATGTCGAGGCAGTGCGGTGGTTCTCAGGCGACTGATATCGGGTGACGACAGACTTGGTTCGTCGAGATCGAGGCGACACGTCTTGATCTTAATAAATAAAAAATAACTCTGCTCTGATATCACTTGTTGCGATTTAACCCTTGAGACAATCCTCGTCCTTATTGATCAAAGAGTATAATTTGCCAAGAATTTCTTAATTGAGATTATCATCTTCTCTTATTAATGATAAAGGATTTTCGTCCTACTACCTAACTTCTCCTCTTCTCCTCAAACATCTCCTTCTTCTCTTCTCTTACTTGACTCTAATCTTGCATGATAACGAGTTTTTTTGTGTTTATAAGAATTTTTCAAAAAAAAAAAAGAGAACTTATATTTATAAAAAACTAAATTGATGAAAATAATTTATATGAATAATTAATTTAATTTAGTTGAAGTAGAAATTGACATAAAGAAAAATAAATGTCAAAATTAGATTTAGATCATTTTTTTTTATAAATACGATACTTTCATATTAAGATCGTTATTAGGCTTGTATTTCACCTTTATTTTGTATTTTGTTTCCTGTTATGTCGTCAAACAAATCTTTTAAAACCATAAAATAAATTATAACGTATAATAATTTAACAATTCACTTTAATTATCGTGAAATTAGATTACGAAAATTTTCAAATCCTTATAGCGTGTTCGATTTTTTTTAATCGGACCGACCCGACAGAGTCACCGAGTCATGGTTCAACCGATTGAACCGGTCAGTTCGATCCGAGTATAATAACTATTTATACCAATAAGATGTATCATCCTCTTCGATAACCCATCACTTCAAAATTCTGTACTTAAGCATGATGAGTAACCTCCTGAAAAATCTCCTAGGATGTGTGTGAATAAATTCAAAGGATATTGAAAGGACATGTGTTGGTTTGTGAGGACAACTGTTAGCATGAAAAATGGTTCTACGTGACGACCCAACAATAAGGATTGGCCGGGACGTTACAATACGGAAAGGGTGAAAAGTTCAAGATATTAAATACACCTTTTTCCTATAATAAAACCATTAAGAATATACACAAGAAAATATCAAATTTAACACATATAAAACCAAATCCAAATGAGAGTGTGATATCAATTCCAATATGTTTGTATGAGAGTATGTGAAGGAACTATTGTCGCTGTTTGATATTTTTTAAAAAACAAAGAATTGAAAGAAAACAAAAAATGGATATAAAAAAGAAAAAGAAAAGGATATTTAATTATTATTTTTTTGTGAATTATCTAAACATACAAAAACATAAAAAAAAATATCAAAAAGACACATAACGAATCAAAATTTCAAAAACATACAATTCATTCATATCATTTACTCCTTCCGTCCCAGAAAAGATACAACATATATGTATACTGCACTATTATATACGTATGAATACAAATCTCGTTTTTATATCAAATTACGTCTGATTGTTTTGAAACATGTGTTAGGTTGAAGTACTCAACTTACCCAACCACGATGCTTCACAATAAATTTTATAAAAACTACGTTTAATTGTCGTTCCACGCATGTCAAATTTTATATCGACACGCGTGTCAAGTCAATCCATTGTATTCTTTCTGGGACGAAGGGAGTAAATCCTTAACCTTATTCTCATCTCCACTCCAACCCCTACAATCACTCAACCGTCGTCGGAATCTTTGTCAGAATCCGACCACCGTCATAGAAATCTTCGTCGGATTCCGACCATATAAAACAGAGCGCCTGAATAAAATCAAGCCCTAGCGCATGATAGAAAATGAAAACAGAGCGTCAACACAAAAATTTTCCTCATCATAAGGTATTTGCCTGTGCCTGCATAAAGAACGTCATCCTCATCGTGTTTCGCTGAGCTATCATAAACGGGCTCGCCTTTCTCATTCTCGTCTATCCTGTCATCAAGCTCTTCCATAAGAAGTCCTTTCTGATACCAATAATGATACAACTATAGCATGCTACGGAAAAAGGATAGGATTTTGTGATTCTTCAAGATCACAAGACTAGCTCTTCAAGCGAAAGTCAGGTTCTTCAAGACTTGCATCAAGTCACCGATACGTAACATGAGAGCAAATAAGCTAACTATGATTCTCATTTTTCTGATTTGCACACATTATTGATGTATGTTAACGGAGAGATATGTTATTGTTCGACAATACTAGGCACAATCTTCCCCATTCAAATCACTTTAAAGATGAGGATTCCATCAAGCACCAAAGCATCATCATCATCAGACTTGATCCATGACCATGACCCATGATAGATTCAAATA
>LIEC01008648.1:0-27889 GCA_001925005.1 Drosera capensis | reverse complement strand
GACGACGGACAAGGAAGGACAGCGGCGGCAGGTTTCAGGTGGCGTCGGGTTCAGGCAGAGTTCAGGTTACGGTCGGGGGTCGGATCGCCGGATTCCGGTAATACAAATATAATACGAGAATAACTAAAATAAAATATAACGGAAACAAAATCAAAGTGAGAGATGAATCCATACCCCTTTCTCCGTTTCAGTTCTGCTCGTCGCACTCAGATTATTGCTCAGGTTGTTGGTTGATTTTTGCGGTTCCTGTGTTTTGAATATTTTGATAATGGGGAGGATATTTTTCTGGAGAGTGGAATGCACGTTACAGAAAGTGGGTAAGTGGGCAGGTGGTTGAGAAGATTTAGGGGAGTCTCTGACATTTGAAAATAAAATCCTATTGTATTTAAATATACACACTTTTTTTTTTCTTCAGGATATTACAAAAGCAGAGGATGGGATTTAGAATCTGAAGTGGCTCTGGGCATTCAAGTATGTCGAGTTGATGGGTGCATTTTTCTGTTATCTGCCACCTATAAATAGTAGTCCTGCTGAAGTAACTTATTACTTGTGACTTTGCTGATGTTTTGCTTTGCAGCAAGTATTAGCTGCACAGCAAGAGCAAATTAAGAATTGATATGGAGAAAGGGAAAGCATGCTACCTTTCCCCCATTGAGAAGTTATACTTCTGGTTCCTGTTTCCCTCGTCAAAACCCAAATATGCAGCAGGGGTGCTATAATCCACTCCACCGGCTGAGTTAATTATAATCACCAGCAAACCAAGGAGCAGATATAATCACTTGAGGTAAAATGATTATTCTTGTGTCTATAGAATGCATTATGCGCCAATGCTTTACTTCCTGGGAATCTTCAGTGCTTAAAGTTTATTCATTGGTTCATCTGACTTCATTTTCCTGCTACAATTATCTCGAGTATTGATGTAGAAGAGCAAAGTTTTTATTGCTTTGTCTTAGTAATGATAGTTAAAGTCTGAAGGTGTTATTAGTCTTCTTAGAATTAATACTGCAGAAGGGATGGAGCTCGGTCTTATGTAATCTGGAGGATGATGTTAGTTGTAAAATTATGTAATGATTTCCTTAATTCTCGAATCTCTATCTATTTAATCTCCCTTTTCCATTGATATTCTCATATATACTAAAGCGTGAGTTCTGAACTCATGTAATATCATTGAACTTTTACTTATATGGCTAACCACTATAGGGATGGTTTTATAAACTCGACTTTGTTATGGAAGTTGTGAAGGGGTTTTATACATGACCAACATAGAATACATAATTTGATATCATTGTTTTATTATTTGTAATGGTGGCAGCAGTATGACTCGACTTTGAAGCTTCCATCTTTTGATGCACAAGAAACTTACAAACAATTAGCTTACCAAGACAATGTTTCAGGTAAATTTCTACGAAACTTTCTGACATATGAAAGAACTAGAAGCGATTACTTGGAAAATGTTTCATGGCAAGTTGTGAATTTGCCTATACAACTTTCATCGGCTACAGATGGTTAATTATAGAACCTCAAAGATGCTGCACTTGATAGGTATATGGTTTCTCTTGATGAGAGTTCATTACAAATATATGGTTTCTCTAGTCGGTTATTTTGATTAGAACTAACTTTAGCTCTTCTAAATGAGTACATGGATAAGACCCCATGCTTTGCACAGGATAAGATTAGTATTATTTGTAAAAACTGAATATAAAAATAAATCAATATTTTATAATAAAAAAAAAAAGCAATGAACAAACTAATAGTTAAATAAGCTCATATTTCGACAGTTGATTCGGACTTAAAACGTCATGTATTTGTTGTAGTAGTAAGGACGGGCACAATGAAAATAGAGTATCTTCACTGGTTTAGTTTTAATCCGCAAAGAACATCTGGGTATTACAATCTTGATCAAAAAACATCAAAAAACACCACTTATATTATATTACATACGCAGGTATTTACAAAACAACAATAGAGTATCCTACATTTAAGCAGTCATTATAAAACAACAAAATCCAAATGTACATTACCAACACTAACTCTCTTTTATCAAACACTCTTCTCCTTTCTTCCCCTTTTGTTCGACCACCTTATATTTGTCTACATGAAAACTCGCAAAGAAAACAAACAAAAGATGAAGGAAAATCTCCACAAAGAAAACAAAAGAAAAATCCATAAAGGACATACAAAAAACAGTTCAACTTGCAAACAAATATCATTCCATCAACTCAACAGTTTCTCAGGCTTCACAACAACTTGCTCATTCCCTCCATATACCATCACATTTTAAACGAACCTTCACATCATAAAAGCCCAAGTGAAGGAAAATCAACACCAGCATTGACCTTGTCACAGAGTAGTTGATCCAGCTTCCTGCATTAAATACAAAAGATGAAGAAAAAAAAGACTACAAAGGTAGTAGAATATAAGTTTTTATAACTTTATTTGTCATCATAGGATTAAACTAAAATTCAGTATGAATTAAATATTTAAATAAAAAATTATCGACAAAAATAATAAATTTGATTTAAGTTTCGCAATTCGTTGTAAAAAGAATTTATGAATGACAATTAATGCATTAAAAAAATCATTGTACAATGAAGATTTTCACCACAAACCCTACAGTTTTAAAGATTAAAGGTAAGACTTTAGGATGATGTAGTTTTAATTAATTAAACTTTGAAGAATTATAAAGAATTTTTTAGAATAATAAAGTAGTAGTATATTTTGTAAAAAAGATGACTTACCTGCCGGTCAAATAGCATATGATTAAGTGAAAAAAATAACATATAATATTAACATTTATACATATCTCGTTTTCATTTCACTTGCGATTTCAATCTGAGAGCATTTTTTTGTTGGTACTTTGAGATGAGGTTGTTGGGCTGTGTAATAGTTTCCATAGTGACAATTTGATATTAGTTATAAATAACAATAATTAATATATAAAATATTTAAAGAAATAAACAATTTTTTACCTTGTCTGCTCATGTTTTCCCTTTGTCGAGATTTCGTGTGGGGTCATCTTCTTTTCTGTGTGTTGATAATAATATTATTATGCAAAATATTCATGTGTTGTCAATTATACGTTGTTTACCTTTTGTGTCGACCAGTCGATGCCAAATTGTCATCATCAAAAGTTTTTATCACAACCAAATTTGTATCCGATGCTCTTCTCTGAATTTGCAATTGAAAAAATTTTTCATCTTCCTAAAATATTTTTAAGTGGTCGTGTTATGTCATATGGATCGATACATCCTTCAATCATTATGGTAAGTTTGCATATTTTTTCAATTAATTATTGTACGACCTGACCGAATATTTGAGTGCAACATTTGTCGGTTTCATTTTTTGAAGAACAAATCCAAGATTATAAATTTCACCTGTTTCGTTTGATTTGATGTTGAATTCAATGCTTCTTTTGAATTTGTTGAGATGAATTGAAGTTGAGTCTTGATTTCAGTTTGGATTTGATAGTGGATTTGAGTTTGTTGTTGGTTGTTGATTTGGAAATGGAATGAGTTCGATCAATGCATCTTGATGTTTGTCGTGGTTGTGATTTGCTAGTGATGGGTTTGGACGGTTTTGATTTAGGGTAACGGAAAGTTATATTTATGGGAATTATTTTTCCGGTTTTTACCTTTTGGAAAATATTTTTTTTATTTTGAATTTTTTTAAGAATTTTTTATATAAATTACAACACTTTCATAAAAAACACATCCTTATAATAAAATACTCTATTTTATATCACATTATAATTTTTATTATTAATATTTTTTCTTTACGTACTCGTATTTTTCTTTTTATATTCACAAAAACAAAATAATAAAAATTCATAAAATCAACAAATTTATTAATTATTATGTCAAATAAATTCATCATAATTTATTTGAGACGATTATAATATATCAATCCATCTCATCACCCTTTCATCTTTTTTTTCTTTTTCATTTCACTCTCTCACAGTTTGAAACTAAAAAAAAAAAAAAACAAAATAGGAAATCGTTTATTTTTCTTTTCATCCAAATTCCAGTATTTCTTAAAAAGGATAATTTTTGAAGGAGAAATCTTTCTTAAATATTTTCTTTATAATCTTTTTCTTTTTTTTTTTGGGTTCAAGCTCACAAACATAACCAAAAAAAAAAAAAACAGATTTTTTTTCGTTTTCCCACTTTCCTTCCAAAATCAAACTCCATACAAAAATATCGTTAGTCTCGATCAAAACATTTCGATCTGTATTAGTCGTGGTGCTAAGTAGCCCCCTCAATCTATTCCCATTCCACTTTTCGTCACTGGTGTCGTTGTTTTCTCCCGACCATTTCTCCATTCCTTTTCCTTCCTTCACCACCACCGCACGCGCCACCTCAAGCGCCACCGGCTCCGATCTCATTCGTCCACCACTCTCTCTCCGATGCCCCACCATGGGCGCAGTCACCTCGTCGATCGCCGCCAAATTCGCGTACTTCCCCCCAACCCCGCCGTCATACACCCTAATCTCCGATCCCGCCGGAAAATTGAGGTTCGCTGAGTCGATGTCGAGGAAAATGGAGGAGGTGGAGGTGGTGAGGCTGAGGACGAGGAGAGGCAACGATGTGGTGGCGATGTATGTGAGGAATCAAAGAGCGGCGGGGACGACGGTGTTGTATTCGCATGGGAATGCGGCTGATTTGGGCCAGATGGTGGAGTTGTTCGTGGAACTGAGTGGCAGACTCAAGGTTAATCTCATGGGGTAAGGAGTTTGGGGGTGTGATCATGGTTTTGTTTGTTTGAGTGGTTTTTTGTTATCATGTGTTTCGTTTGTTAAATTGTGTGGACTTGAGAGATGGGATTAGTGTTGGTGTTCTTGTGTATGCGGCGAGATGAAACCGATAGAGGTGAAGATATAAAGTTATTGTTCAAGACAGTAGGGGAATGTGCATTGTGGTTTTGGTGAAGTATTTTTGTGTGAGAAACCATGGATGATGAGTCAAGGGAGGAGTGGAAGATCAAATAGGAGCGCTTTGAAAGGAAATCTTTGAGTGTGATATATTGATATCACGATTTCAACTTTTCATAATGGATGCTCACGGCTCATATGAAGTTTGACTGAGATTTGATCAACTATATTGATGCTGGGTGTTTGTATCTAGTTTTTAGATTGTTGCTTGAAGGATTGAAAAGACTCTCTTATATATCTAAATATTGCTCTTTGGGTGAACTAGAAAGTCATTATAGTAGAGTGCCGCAAGCATCAAAACTCAAATCCTCATAATCTAAAAGTAGATCCACTAATTTCTTGGGGTGTAGATTGTCGGGCAACAGACAAAGGATTTATGCAGTAGACTTTATTTACTTCATTGTGGTTGATGTTTGATGGTTTGTGGACATTCACTCTTTTTTCTTTAAAAAAAAACTAAAAAAAAAACTTGATGAAAAAATTGTGTAAGAAACAAAAACTGATTTCCTTGGACTAATCTAATCTATGATCAATTGCGACGCTTTACTTCAGCACTGATGCAGAAAAGTATTTTCTCCGAACACCGATGTACTTCTTTCCTTTTGTTATATAATTTTTGGCATAATTCAGATATGAATACATAAAAAGTGTAGTCCTAATTTTGTTGAAGCTATCGACCTATGAAGTAAATGCATACTCGATCATATTGTACTGAGTGAATTCCTTCCATTTAGGCCCTAATACCTCCGTCTCCTGTTCTATATTCAAAAACTGTGCTGACAGGTATGACTACTCGGGCTATGGACAGTCAACTGGAAAGGTAATTAGTTTTCTTTTGTCTCTCTGTATGTACTCATTAGATCCCTGCTTTCTTCCAACCAACCATCAGATAACTCCATGATCACGTGTATCATTCTCATAAGCTTTGTACTTTTTTTGCTGGCCATTTTTTCTTTCGTCAGAAGCTTGTCTCTAGTAATTTCAATTTGATCTTTCAATGCAATGTTGTTATTATGTGCCATGCCAAAGACATGTTACAACTTCTGATATTATCTCTCCTGAGGGCGTAATCCATGCTCTCTCATCATGGATTGGCGTCATTGGACCTGTGTCTAGAAGAAAGCACAAATATTGGCATGATCGATGTCAGTTATTGCTCTTGATTTGTGGATTTGCATTGAAGATGAGAAACATGTTTCTGGCCCGTGTAAAGCAAAAGACTTTCATATTGCAGATATTGCAAAGTGATGGGCTGCTGATGGCGTTTTTGATATATTGTGTATTTGATGTCCCTAAAGGGAAGTCTAATTGTTGACTCAAGTTCTATGGCTTAAAGTAGGGAATGGGCTGTGGATCCTGATGATTTCTTCTTCTGGAAAGAGCGCCAGTACAATTTTCACTAGCAGGATTGAAATAGATATGATCTCGCATATCAATTCTCTCGAAGATT
This sequence comes from Drosera capensis, assembly GCA_001925005.1. Classification (NCBI taxonomy): domain Eukaryota; kingdom Viridiplantae; phylum Streptophyta; class Magnoliopsida; order Caryophyllales; family Droseraceae; genus Drosera; species Drosera capensis. The sequence goes on along the minus strand of LIEC01008648.1, from coordinate 21,512 downwards.
TTGATCTAGAATTGAATGAAATTCAGTTTGAACGAGCGGCCTATCTTCTAACTGGAGAATGTGTGTCTGGTTTGGTTGCTATTAGGCTTTGAATGCTTGATCTAAATAATGACTGAGCATGAATGCAGGCTTTGCTATAGGTCACACAAATTATTGATCTTCTTTTTCGGGCTGTTGTCTTCTTGGAATTTTTTTGGGGCCCAGCTACGTCATTACTTGATGAGGGAAATAAGCGAGCTTTGATGTTCTTATTAATCTATGGAAGTTGGTGTCTTTAGGTCCATTGTTACATTGTTTGTTCATTAACCACCGATGCAATCATTTTCCTTGAACAGCCGACTGAAACTAATACATACGCAGACATAGATGCAGCATATACATGCCTCACGGAACAATATGGGGTCAAAGATGAGCAACTGATTTTGTATGGTCAATCGGTTGGGAGTGGTCCGACTGTTGATCTTGCTTCTCGTGTCCCAAACCTGAGAGGCGTTGTTCTGCATAGCCCAATTTTGTCCGGTTTGAGAGTGTTGTATCCAGTGAAAAGAACGTTCTGGTTTGATATTTACAAGGTAACTTCTAAGTAACTCATTCCGTCTTGTGATATGAATGTCGCTTTTTAGAGACTGAACCGCAGCTTTCTTGACTGAAACGTTGTTTATATTCGCAGAACATTGACAAAATCCATCAGGTGAACTGCCCTATTCTAGTGATTCATGTGGGTATCATTTCTCTTCGATCTTCATAAGTGTCTTTTCAGAATCGTACATTTTGTTTTCAGCTTGTATATTTCTTGTCTATCGTTATGCTGCTTGCAATGCTGAAAACTCGCCTCGTCTAGAATTTGAAAAGTTGCTGAATTTTCTCCTGTAGCGTATATGAGATCATCCAGTGAAATGAGTAGTGAAATTATCTCCGTGTTCTAGGGGACAGCAGATGAAGTTGTAGACTGGTCTCACGGGAAACAGCTTTGGGAGCTTTCGAAGAACAAGTATGACCCGTTATGGCTCAATGGTGGTGGACATTGTAACCTCGAGCTTTTCCCAGATTATATCAGACATTTGAAAAAATTTGTGTCTTCCCTCAACAAGTCAAAGGTTACATCGGACAGTGTGTCAAAGAGTCTCACATCAGAATCTGACATCCAGGGCAAGCCACCCGATACTGCAACACCTGAAGATACTTCTGAGCTGAATCCGGACCTTGCAGAACCGTCCAGAAACAGTTTGGATAGTCACCTTGATAAATGTAAGAAACCAAACCGGTCGGAGAAAACCCGGCTGAGCATTGATCTCATTGACAGATTTAGGAGACGAAAGGGCTTAATCTGGTGACAACTGTACATTGCCCTGCACCTTCGCTGGTGCCGCTCTGGCCGGGGAAACTATTGCAGATGATGGCATGCCGTCCAACAAATTTGCTAAAGAGTTTGATAGAAATGGATGTGGCAGCTCCATGCTCTTGCTAATGAAGAAAAGGTCATTTTCTTTCTTCGTTGCTCATGTTACTTGTGTTCGCTTGTGTGATATAATTCGCAAACCGTGATAACTGTGTTACGCGTCGAAAGTCAAGTTATATAGAAATTAACTTCAGTGCTTGTATCTGTGTAAATTTTGTAGCCACTTTTCGATGGGCTTCGCGTCTGATGGACAAATGCTTGCTAAATTGAAGCTTGTATCTTGTGCCTGTTTCTGAATGTACACTCCATCAATTGGATTATAGGAACAAGTTATCTTCCAAATTACTGTTTGCAAATCAATTTGTTCGTACAAGAGATGCTTTGCATCTAGCTTCTTGTTATCCTTTACAATTTAATCGAATGCCCCCACGTTATGGGCCAAATCCGAGAACCAATGGAGCAAGGCGGATAAGAGCCTCCAAAGATGACGGCTCAAATTTCCTAGCAAAGAGGAAACACTGATTTGTTATCCTCCCGTTGTAATCACAACCAGAGCCAAACCTGATGCCGTTCAGAAACTCATCTGTGATAACGCCGGACCCAAACTTCCCTGGGTGAGGGCCTCCCCTCTACCAATCGACTCATGTAAGGGTCCGATTAGCAATCAATCTTGGAAACTCAATATTTGCCAAGGTCGGCAAGTAATGCTCATCGCTGTAGCATGGAGAAGGGCAATGTTACTTGAAGATAGAGTAGTACTTGCCATCGGATACCACTCAAAGTGCTACTTCTCTTTGTGCTTCAAACCATTGCCATCCTTTTCTCCAGTCTGTGACGGTTATATTAGGCTGCATTCTTGTGTTGTAGCGCCCTCGACCTGTTTTGCCATTCTCATCGAAGGAGCTGATGAAGCCAAGGTTGTTGATCAAGTGGATGTAGACTGTGGTGAAGTTGTACAAGGGTATGCATGACTCAAGAGAGCAACATGAATCTTTGGTTAGCAAGATCAAGAAGTGCATTGCCTAGGAGACCCCTCTCTGCATCGATCATCGATGACGTTCCCCATTCAACTGGCTGCAAGATCAAAAGAAGATCATACGAACAGATCACAACAAACTCAGGAACGCTGGTTTACGACTAAGCCATGCTTTGCATTCAAGCAGACTGACCTGGCTAGGAATTCGTCCATCACGGAACACAGAACCCTTAGGATACATTTCATTGTAAGAAGGATGAGCATGAATATAGATGGAGTAAAGTCCCTCATGTCCCATTAAGAACATCTCCCAAAGAGGACTCAATGGCAATGGCCCTTTTGTCAAGAACATGAAAGCCAACTTGGGAACTACCTTGAGGCAACAGGTTCACCATGGATGCCTTCTTCATCAACTCGTTGTCTCTAATGTTATGCTTCAAGCTATGGTTTACCAAATTTGTCGTAGCCACACTACTTCTGCAATCGATCATATGCTCGAATCCATTTCGTGATGGTTGTGTTGAAAGGGAGATCAGTGTTGGTGGTGGTGTTGATAATGTAGAGGAAAGCAAGAAAGTAGAAACCAAGTGTTAGGCCAAGTGACAAGCCTAAGGTGAAGAAGATGAAATTGAAGAAAAGGTTGATGTTTATAAGCTTGGAAATATCGAAGCGCCATGGATCCGAAGCTTGTCCTCAGCATGGGCTACCCGACTGGATGCAAATGGAGAGCTTCTTTAAGGGACTCCACAACGAACTTTGGGTATCTCTTGATGTAGCGGCCAAGGGGACATTCAAGAACCTCAATTATAGGACGGATGGGACTTGCTCGACTCCATGACGGATAGTTCTTATCAATGATCGGGTGATAGTCGAGTTCACCAGAAGGCACCGGTATGCTAGAGCTTGACACGGCGACTTTCATCGTAAAGCACCTTGACGCCCTCATGAAGCAAGTGAGTGCTCTCTCCACTAGCTCTTCAAATGCACAAGTCAATGTCATCCAAGCACCCTCGTCTTCGACTTGTGAGATGTGTTGTGGACCTCATGGAAACAATGAATGTGACTTGCACGCTCATATGATGCAAGCTCAAAAAAAGAAGCAAGTGGCATATTGACAAACCTTCATACGTCCCCCACAAGGCAATAACAACTTCTACAACCCGAACAACACTATGAACCATCCGGGATTCTCATGGAAGAATAACCAAGCTGCTCTCACTACTTCGGGTTTTAATCCGAATCCTCCTCAAATACCAAAGTCCAACCTCGAAGATGTTTTGACTAAATACATAGCTAAGACGGATGAGAATTCCAAAGGCATGAAACAATTCTTCAAAATCATGAAGGGCTCCTTGAAGAATTTGGAGACACAAGTGATACAAATCGCTTCACTCTTGACACCTCGAGCTCAAGGCACCTTGCTTAGCACAACCGAAACCAATCCAAAGGAGCATGTCAAAATGGTCTCTACAAGGAGCGGAGTAACTTTGAAGGATCCAGAGTGCCCCAAGGAAGAGGAACCTTAAGAGGAGATGGAATCCCACAATGCCAAGACAAATGATCAAACCGGTGAAACATCAAAGGAGTGCACCAACAAAGAGACTTCTCCTCCTAAGAAGAAGTCCAAGGTTACATCTAAATTCTTTCTGGATAACCCTTCTCCTTATATTCCTAAAGTTCCTTTTCCTCAAAGTTTCATGCAGTTTAAACTTGACAAACAATTTGAAAGGTTTCTTGAAGTGTTTAGACATCTCCATATCAATATTCCTTTTGCCGATGCTTTGACTCAAATGCCAAGTTATGCGAAGTTCATGAAGGAGTTCTTGTCTAAAAGGAGGAGGCTTTAGGAGTTTGAGATTGTGAAGCTCAACGAGAAATGTAGTGCTATCATCCAACGCAAGCTTCCACAAAAGCTTAAGGATCAAGGGAGTTTTACTATTCCTTGTTCTATTGGTAATCGTGTTTTCTCTAAAGCTCTATGTGATTTAGGTACATTGATTAATTTCATGTCTTTGTCTGTGTTTAGGAAATTGCAGCTTGGAGAGACGCACCCTACCACTATATCTCTATAACTCGTGGATCGCTCCATCACTTATCCTCAGGATATTATTAAGAATGTTTTTTTCAAGGTGGAATCTCATATGTCCGACTGACTTTATTATTTTCGACATGGAGGAGGATGACGAAGTCCTAATCATTCTTGGACATCCATTCTTAACTACAAGGAGCACTATTATCGATGTGTGAAATGGAAAAGTCTCCCTTAGCATCAAGGATGAGAAGGTTACTTTCGATGTGTTCAAAGATATAAAATGTCATGAAGAGGTGCCTTCTTGTGCCAGTATCAATGTCATTGATGAATGTGCCCAAGAGACCTTTGATAAGTTGTACGATAATTCTCTTGCGGCTTGTCTCATAGGCATGGAAAGTGAAGAAGACCCATCTTTGGGGAAATACGTGCTAAGGCTTGACTCTTCGCCCATCTTCTATGCGAATTCTAGAGTTCAGCCTTTGATACATAATCCGCCAAAGAAGGAGGATGAAGCTCCTATCTTGGAATCGAAGCCTCTACCGTCACACTTCAAGTCTACTTACCTTGGGTCTTCATCTTCTTATCTGGTCATTGTTTCCTCAAGCTTGAATGTGGATGAGGAAGACAAGCTCCTTCGTGTGCTAAGGGAGCATAAGTCCGCCATTGGGTGGACTATTGGAGATCAAAGGCATTCATCCGTCTTTTGATTCTTGTCTAGGAAACCTTACTCTTGTACTCATACGGTGTGTCGAGACCAATTTGGTCTTGAATTAGGACAAGTGCCACTTCATAGTTTGGGAAGCCATAGTCTTGTGTCTTCTAGGAGCATTGAAATTGATCCTACCATGATTTATTTGATTGACAAGCTTCCCCCACCCTCCACTAGCAAAGTTGTTCGAAGCTTTCTTGGATATGCAGGGTACTATCAGCGATTCATCAAGGACTTTTCTAAGATCACTAAACCACTATGTAACTTACTTGAGAAGGATACTCACTTCCTCCTTGCTGACGAGTGCATGAAAGCAATCTAGCATCTAAAAAGGGCGTTAGTATCTACTCCGGTAATGGTTGTACCTTTTTGGGATCTTCAGTTTGAGTTGATGTATGGTGCTAGTGACTACGTCGTTGGGGCGGTGTTAGGACAACGCAAGGACAAGATCTTCCATTCTATCTATTATGCAAGCCGCACTCTCACGGATGCTCAGCTCAATTATGCAATAACGGAGAAAGAGCTTCTTGTCGTGGTCTTTGTGTTCAACAAGTTCCATCCATACTTGATTGACACGAAGGTGATTGTGTAGACTGACCATTCGGCCATCAAATATCTCATTGAGAAAAAGGATGCCAAGCCTCGACTCATCAGTTGGGTTCTTTTGCTCCAAGAGTTCGATTTGTAGATTAAAGACATGAAGGGGACGAAGAATCTTGTGACAGATCATCTCTCGAGGCTAGAGAAACATGAGGGACACGGAAGTGAAGTGGTGCCTATCAATAAGACATTCCCGGATGAGGAACTCTTTGCGGTAGATGTGAGCAAGGTTCCTCTGTGATGTCTATTTTTAAAATTAGGACGAGTCGTATTTGTTCAAGCATTGTGCGGACAAGATGATTAGAAGATGTGTGCCCGATGAGGAGATGTTCGGCATTTTCTTCCATTGCCATTCTTCAGAGTATGGAGGCCACATTAGATCAAACAAGACGGCTATCAAGGTATTGACTTCGGGTTTCTATTGGCCCTCCTTGTTCAAAGATGCCCATTCTTTTGTTGCAAATTGTGATCGATGCCAATGAACCGAAAATATCTCATCTCGGAACGAGATGCCTTTGAATATGATGTTGGAGGTGGAGCTATTTGTTGTATGGGGGATTGACTTCATGGGGCCTGGCGATGAACTATGTCTCCAAGTGGGTGGAGACTATAGCTACTCCAACTAATGATGCCCGGGAGGTGACATAATTCTTGAAAAGAAACATCTTTACAAGATTCGGTACACCTCGGACAATCATTAGTGATAGAGGGACGCACTTCTGTAATCATCAATGCGACTCTCTCTTGGCAAAGTATGGAGTCTAACAATAGGTTGCCATACCATACCATCCTCAAACAAGCGGCCAAGTCGAGATTACCACCCGTGAATTGAAGAAGATTCTTGAGAAGACTATCAACGTATCACGAAAAGATTGATCGAAAACTGGATGATGCTCTTTGGGACCATTGCACAGCTTTCAAAACACCGATCGGTACTTACTGTAGCAATGGTGTTTGGGAAGGCGTGTCATTTACCGGTCGAGTTGGAGCATCAAGCTTATTGGGTAATCAAATTCTTGAACTTTGATATGCAAGAAGCGGGTGCAAAGCGACTTTTTGAACTCAATGAGCTTGATGAGTTCCACAGTGAAGTCTATGAGAATGCCAAGATCTACAATGAGTGGGTAAAGACATGGCATGACAAGAAAATTCTCAACCGGGAGTTCTATCCAGGGTAAAAGGTTCTACTCTATAACTCTCGATTGTGACTCTTTTCGGACAAGCTCAAATCTTCGTGGTTGGGTCCTTTCATTGTCAAAGAGGTGTTTCCTCATGGCACCGTTGAACTCGAGACCAAAGATTCTACCTTCGAAGTGAATGGGCAATGCTTGAAGGCATATTTTGATGGCACCATCAACAGTTCACCGTCAATTGTTAACTTAAAGGATCCTTGAGAACCTTGGCTTTGTCGGGATGAGGACATTAAATCAAGCATTGCATGGAAGGCAACCCACAAGGAAATCTTGTTTTCAATAAGTCATTTATTGCATAGTTAGTTAGTTGTCACAATTCTTATGTGTCTATGTTGTTTTATTTTGTCGGTGTTGAGTTGAATAAAGAAGTTCATGATGAGATTTGAGACGTACTTTGAGGCACGATATCGGTAATTCATAGTGAGTCATTAGGACAAATGGTCGTAGATAATGGTATGTTCTTTGTTTCCCTTCAATTTGGTGCTCGACATAGAATTTAGAGAGTAAACAGTTTTTTTTTGTGAAACGCTCGGGCGCAGTGTAAATCCAAGCCCGGGCGGTTCTCTGAAAATTGGAAAACACCTATTCAAGTGTTTCATCAAAGCGCCCGAGTGCAGAAGACAACGCCCGAGCGAGAAGCTGAAAACCCATCAGCCATCCTTTCAGTAATTTATATGAAGCGCCTGGGTGCAACCCTCACCACGCTCGGGCAAGACCCTTTTTCATCAGAAACACTTTCTTCAGGAAAACATACAAAGCGCCCGAACGTAGAATACATCATGCCCTGGCCCGGCTCGTTTCTGACAACCATATGCCCTAAGCCCATATCAAACCCTATTTTCTTCTCTTCCAATCTTCATCCCTCCAAACCACCATCCACACCTCCGAAATCATGCCTCTCTCTCTCTCTCTCTCTCTCTCTCTCTCTCTCTCTCTCTCAAATCTTTATCTCAATTCCCTGCATCAACAAGGTAATTGGCTAATCCTTGCATCACTTACTTCAATTTTGGTGAATTAATGCCTCCTTGGGATCTTTTCATGGTTTAGAAATTGGGTTTGGATTATGAATAATGTGGGGATTATGCTAAGTTATGTGAAGATGGTTGTATTGGATGACGGGGATGGTGAATTAGATGTGTATGGATTGCCCTTGGTGTAACTTCGGGTCTATTAGGGTTTGGTTAAAGTTTTGAGCATGGTTTGAAAAACACGCACGTAAGATGCTCGATAAAATGCCACTAAGGGACGAGTATCACGAAAACCCGTCATTATCTTAGCGATGCATCCCTATTATAATCAATATCATGTATGGACTTCAGATTTTTGTGTGTAAATTCACTCGTTTGATGATTCCATGGCATGTTACTAACTTTGTGTTTTTAACTACTATGGCCGACGGACGCGATAAAGGGAAGGACGTCAGGACATCAAGGAGCAAGCATGCTCGTACGAGCATGTGCACATCCATTGTCGTATCGGCCCCGGCCATACCATCAAGCCTCGCCACCTTTTTTTCCCAATAGGCCGTTGAGTGTTTCGAGTAATTTTTGCTGAGGAATGCATTGCCAAGAGGGTGGTGGACACTTCCTACTTTCAGGAGTGGATTGGCAGCCGAGGTTGGCATGCATTTCATCTACAATGCCATCCGACCTACAAATCCCTCGCGACTGAGTTCTGTGGAAACGTGGCCGACACGCTTGAATGTCCCTTCATCGAGTTTCGAGGGGTGGTAGTGTCGTGGGGCGAGGATGCTATCGATGAGCTTTACGGGTTGCCTGATCCCCAACTTGACTAGCCTCCTCTGGTTGACAACCATGTCAACCTCGTCACCGCCCGTACTTCGAAGGCCATCACCAACCATCTCTGCGGGTGGGGTGGGGGTTAATTCCCAAGTCCGGTGGATGTTCGTCGCTTCCAACAAGACGCTTCCCATCCACTTTGATGTGAGTTTCCTCACCATGGAAGTTCGCATTCTCCAACACCTTGTTATCAACAATATCCTCCCCTCCACGAACCGCTCAAAGGTCACTACTACCAAGGCGTACCTCATGATAATGTTATTGTATAAGGAGGGTGGGAACTTAGGCCGGGTCCTATTCTCGTCCCGTCGGGAACATGTCCACAGTTTCAAGAGCAACCGCACTGTCCTCCGTGTGGCACATGCCCGCCTCAGTGTGGGTTTGTGTCTTAAGGATGTGGTTCTCACCAACGACGCCGACATAGGCCTTAATGGATCTAAGTTGGATAAGAACTGGATCGACTGGATCCAGCGCCAATCCTGTAGCAACCTGATGGCCACTGTAGCTCCAAGGAAGGAGGAAGGTGATGATGAGGAGGACGAGGACGAGGATGCACCCGCACCACTATAGATCGAGGGCTCGCCGGACATGAGGACTCATATGAGATGGATGGAGGAGGAGACGGTGAATCTCCAGGCTAAGATGTCAAGCATCCAGATAGACCAAATGGCCTTCGGACATTGATTGAGAGTGGGTTCCAGCACACTTGGGACTCGTAGGAAATTCTCATGCTCCAGTTCCATGCCTCTATTCAGGACGAGCGAGATACATTCTACGAGCTACCACACCATCCTCGCTTCTGTTGCGGTGGTCTAGGAGCGCACCAAGGAGATGAGGGTCCATCGGGCTCGCATCACGACTAGCCATATCGAGGTTGTATCACTTATAATCTTTTTCTTCATGCCTTTCTATCGTATTCAGAGCATGCTCCTCAATAAGCTTAGAGGAGGGAGTTTGAGCTAGATTAGTGGAGTCATTTCTAGGGTTAGAGTCACGTCTAAGTTCATATCTATTTTCATTCAATTGGCATGTACTTGAATTTTTAATAGTCTTTTGATGTATCATGACTTTGATTTGGGATTTCATTGTGCTTTGAGTTATGTTTTGTTATCCTTGCTTTAGAATGTTTGATCGGCTTTAGGGAGCTTGAGAATGTAATTAAACGCTTGAACAAGACGACGAGGGGTATTGTCAAAGAACTTAGGATGGCCAAGTTGATACTCTCATTGAACCTATGGCGGAATTCCATCTGACATCTCATTAGGTCATACCCCTAACAAAGCACAATATCGTGGGGGAAGAGGGGAAAGGGGCGATTGAAACATGGGTAGAGAGGCAACGATAGGACTAGACCCTTATAACACATTGAGCTTGAAGTTACAAGGCACTTGGTTGGTTTGTAAGGCGGTGAGATGTCTAATTGTTTATCATTGATATCCCATCTTTGTTTTGTCATAAACCCCATGACCTATTCTTCTACCTAACTTTAGTCCCTTCTACTTTTCTCCCTTATATCTTATGTATGCGATTTATTGTTTGATTAGGCATGTATGCACTCGTCATTGGAGTTGCTCTTTGTTATTTATGCCTTGATTAACTCCACAAAAACGAGCCCTTTGTGAACCCTAATTCGTGCATGAGTCAAGATAGCAATAAGAGGGTGAAGTCTTCTTTGGGTGGGTTGCATTTGAGATGATGTATCATGGCACACACAATTTGCCTGGGCCAAAGAGCCATTGCTCTTGTAATGTTTATGTAAAATGGCATACAATGTATCGAGGCCGTGGTGCCAGAGTTCTATGTTTATGCTATACAAAAACGAGCAAAAAGAGCTATTAGTCGGTTGTGAGTAAGTGGTTTGTTTTAGACTGGGCACAATGCCTTGTTTAGGGATGGGTTTAGTTGTAAGCCAATGTCTAGACCTACACTTTATTCCTACCCTTTTTACACCTAAAACTCAATATAACCAAATGGACAACCTCCTCTTCCCTATCTTGAAATTTCTTGGTCCCGTCCTTAACTTAGATCACAATTACACATTTGGTTTGGGTAAGACGGTGGTTTGTGCACGAATGCTTCTTGCTAGGTGTATTATTAGGGTTCAATTCCTCATCCTTGCATGACATGAGAGCTTATGTGAAATAATCATCATGATCATGGGGTGGTGAGAGTTGTATGTTATGGGGTCGATCTTATGAAACTAGGATGAGTTCATGCAAGTAGTTTCATGGGGTTGATGAATTGGCCTGCAGAATATAATGAGTGGCAACACCAAATAGTTAGGATTGTAAGCTTTTAGCTCATTAGCATGTCCCTTTTTGTTTCAGTCTGACTTTCATTGCTTCAGGAAAAGCAATAGCTCAAGCTTGGGAGACCTTTTTAGCTTGATTCATGCTGACTTTTATCATGTGTTCATGTATCATTTGGTCATCTTTACATTCATAATTGTAGGAGAAAATAAGCAATAGGATGATCAAAAGATGTGAAAATAGAGGGTGATCGAGTAGAGAACAAAGAGGGCGAAACAAGGGGAAACAAACACTAACATGCCCGAGTGCGATATCAAAACCTCAATATTCCCTTATTCAGGAAAAAAATGAAGCGCCCTAGCGCAAGCCTTCAACAAGCCCAAAAGCACCCAAAGAACAAAAAACCCGGGCGTTGTTTATAGCCATGTTCGGGCCCGTGCATCGAGTTTCCCTCAGGCCTGGATGACTACAAGTATTCCCTTTTGGTCTCAAAACAAGGCCATCCATCATCATCACGCCAATTGATGCAAACCTAGGGTTTGGAGCTCATTTCTTGGGTGAAGGAGGCTACGATTCATTGGAAAACGAAGGTACATCAAGAGACTTCATCGGAGCGAATCGGATTCCATCTCGATATCACTTTTTTGTTCTTGATTTTTTTTTCACTTGTACTATGATACTTTTCATGCATATTAGGTGTCTGTTGTATTGTCTTAGTACTCGAATCATGAGCTAAATCTTTTGTTAGGGATGTGATGTAGTCAGATGCTTGTATTGATGTTACTCTTATGTTGTTAATTTAGTTTTGATTGTTTTATGGTTATGATATGTAGTTGTTCTTAATACTTCGACAAATTGATCACTTGTTGCATTATCTATGGTATGATTTGAATTCAAGAGGATAGTTTTGTATCGAGAATTTGACCACATGTTCACATGTTAAATGCGAGATCGAGAGATTGCTCGCGTGACATGAGAGATACGTTTGGAACCCTTAAATTTCATGCTTATCGTAATGTGACCAACTTTCATCGAGAGATGTTAAAGGCGACGTTTGGTTTGACGTAGTTGTCTACTCGAGAAAAAATAGATTACAGTTTAAGGATTCATCTATAACCACAATTCATGACTAACTATTTTAACCACATAGTAACTAGATACAATTGAAAGACAAGTCACGACCCTATTCCCTTTCACATCTAGAATCTGATCTTCTATCGTTGTGTTGTTGATTTCGATTAACTTAGTTTAGTTAGTAGAATCATTAGTGTCACGTAACAATTTATCACATTTTGTCTGTTTAACCCAAAAAATACTATTCACGTAACAACTATTCACGCTAGATCTAAGTCTTTGTGGGACAATAACTCATATACTCACTTTTATTACTTGTTACGACACGTACACTTGCGTTTTGGCGTAATATACAAAGTCACCAACACCATTCCAACAAGATCAATAAAATCACTTTATCAAAGCATTTGTAGCAATATGATTATATAAGTGAAACTACAAAGACAAACATGTATATATCTAGAAGGATAGAATAAAATTAAGCATAAGATAAATCACATGCAAGAGTAAGTGAAAAGATGTAGATAAAATTACTTGGACGGCGTGATCTATTGTGTATATGATCTATTTTTTTAATGGTAAAAAATAAAAAGTTTGGTCCCTTTTCTTCTTTTTTGTGTTTTTTCGTTTTTTTTTTCTTTTGCTTTTATTCTTCAACACGTAAAATATCCCTTCCAAATTTATGATTTTAGAATAAAATGTTAGGGATAAAGGAATTTTTATGCATTGGTTCATCAATTAAACTTATTTATCTTTTTTCATTTCTATAATCAATAAGCGCATAAGAATAGGCAATGCACGAATAGATATAATGGACCAAATTCACTAATAAAGATGAAAATACATAGATTGATAGAAAGGTAAAAATGACAGACAACAACATATAGAACTCACTCAACATAAAAATAGAAACTAACTCAAGATAAACTCACTCACTCTTATCCCATACTCGACCCAAGGAACATGGTAGAAAACATCCCCAAGCCTAGATTGTTCATCGTCTCAAAAGCTATACATGAAATGCATGACTAAGAGAATCTAGCTAATCCTAAACTAGCTACCAGGGTGGAGGAGGTGGTGGCCAAGTCCAACCAGGAAAACTTCCAAAGAAGTAATCTTGCTGATCTGCCAAATGTTGCGTACGCTCATCTATGATGTTGATACGCTCATCTTGTCGAGTGATCTCATCTCCATGTCTCTGTATAATAGTCCGCTGCGTTATCAACTCATAATATTGTCACTATAGCTCGTGCTCAATCATCTGAATCCCAGTGCGCCAATCATAATGCTCCTGAGGCTGGAAATCAGGCTGAGGTGGTGGATGTTGAGCCTCTTGTAGAATAGGATTGCCAATATGTAAATCATAGTGAAATAGAGGTACATTTGTAGGTTGAGATGGCTCTCCCACCTCCTCATGTGCCGATGCAGCAACATCTTCCATCTCATCATCACCGTCATCATCATCATCTACCCCATTTGGAGAAAACAATCAATTATCCTCATCCTTCGATGACATCCCTTTACAAGGGACTCTAATCCACTCCGAATCCTTCGTCGAACCCTTAGGACAATAAAAATACTCCTTCCCAACCTTCTTAAATAAATGCTTCCTCTTGAAATCATCCAAACCCATAAGAAAGATGCCATCCTTCAACGGATCAACATCACTCAAGCTCCCTTCAAAATAAGTAGCTAAAGGAGCAATCAATCCTCCAATAAAAATCGCACTCTTGCTCGCAATCACTACTGCCTCCAAATATCTGGCGAAAAAGACAGCAGAATACGCACTCCTTTCTTCCAACAATCTAGGAAATAAGAACATCTCCATCTGAGAAACTGCTCCTCTACTTTGGTCATTGGCAAAAATAGTATTGGCCAAATGTGAAATGCATAGTCCTAATAGCTAGGTTAAGAATCTGTGTACTCTTCGCCAAGTTAAAGAACCTCTGAACCCCAGTCATCCTGCTCTACAACAAATGAATGCTCACCGTCTTGATCCCCTTCATAATAGCCTTCTCCTCTATATTCTTGAAGCCATACACCTCTTCAAACTTCGCAAGAGATATGTCATGCTTCACATTCACGAGTTGGAAGCTTATCTTAGTCGTATCATCCTCAGCAGTCTCCCAATCCACCTCATTAATCCTTATACTCAATGTACTTGAACACTTTAAGCGTTAGTTGCTTGTATGTCCTCTATTGCTTGGTTAGAAAATTCTCCCAACCAAGTTTTTCACCCATCAACAAAATATCATCCCAAACTCCTATATTCGTGCAATCCCTCACATCAACCATCTTGTTTGCACCACCAATCTCTTCTTTAATACCTCGTATCTATCAAGATCATGGTTCTCGGTCAAGTTTACATGCTTAGGATAAGGAGTAAACGCTTCTCGACCCACACATGCCTTGCTAGTACTCGCCGCGGTGGTCTTTTGTCTCTTCCCTATGTTCATCATCCTTAACAAACAACCAAGCAACCACAATCCCATAATTCACCCCAAAATTCAATCATAAATCAAAAAATCCATAACCCTCACCAACCAAATCTTCAAAATACTTCCAACAAACCAAAATCACTCCAATCACACCTTGGATGTCGACCTCCTAAGCTTATAGAGTAGATTGAAGTGTTGAATCAGGCTAGACAATGAGAATTGGAAAATTTGGACTTAGGGTTTAAGGTTTGGATTTGATAGAGTTGGAGTTGTTCGTGATGAATCGAGGATGGAAATGGTGTGGAGCGAGTATAGATGATGATTTTTAGAGGATTAGAAACAAGAATCACGAAGTTTGGTTGACACGGGCATCACGAGCGTGACATTTCCAAAACAACCAGGCCTGTGCATTTTCTATTTGTCACGGCTGTGGCAAGCACTGTCACGCCCATGACAACCAGGAATTCTACTTTTTGACTTAGTTTTTATCCAATTTTTTTTTTAATACCCCCAAACCATTATGAACTCTTTATAGCAGATTTTAGGACGTGTTTGGATACAAATAAAGTTTGGAATCACTTCAAATTTTTTTTTTAGAACACCACATATAATAAGCTTATTCTAAGCTAACTAAAACTAAACTACCTAAATGCTTAAATCACCTTGGGTTGCCTCCCAAATAGCATCGTTGTTTAACATCGTTACCTCGACAACGTTTTAGCACTTAGTGACTTTTAATTGATGAAATCATCTTAATTCAAAGCTCATCTTCCCATTGTCTAAAAAATCTATCAAAATTAAAAATTTCATTCAAAGCTTATCTTCCCATTGACCATTGACCTTAAAAATTTTATTTGAATCCAAACTCTGAATTTCAATTGCACCTTAGTCACTAAAAATGGTCCTTCCCACCTTAACTTGAGCTTGCCCGTAAAAAATTTTAATCTTGAATTATACAGTAGGACTTTATCACCTTCCTTAAAAAAATTTCTCGAGATCATTTTGTCATAGAATAACTTGGTTTGTCCTTTTAAATTATTGTATTTTCATACACATCATTCCGAATCTTTGCAAGCTCTTGTAATTTAAGCTGGCGATTTTTAACTCCATCTTTATAACTCATGTTCATTTGTCTAATTGCCCAATACGCTTGTGTTTAATTTCAAATGGCAAATGACATGTTTTACCAAACAAAGTTCTGTAGGGAGACATCTTTATGAGTGTTTACTACGCCATTCAATATGCCCATAGAGCATCATCAAGTCTCAAATTCCAATCCTTTCTATTGGGATTCACCATCCTTTTTTAGAATTGATTTAATTCCTCGATTTGATACCTCAGCATGACTACTTGCCTGAGGATGATATGTAGTGAAGATGCTCTGATTGATATGATATTTTTTTAATACAGCTTCGACTACCCGATTATAAAAATGGATATCCTTATCATTAATAATAGCTCTAGAGATGCCAAATCTGTTAAAAATTTGATTTTTCATACGTTTGACTACCACCTTAGCATCATCCGTATTAGTTGCTGCAGCCTTCACCCATTTTGAGACATAATCAACTGCTAGCAAGATATAAAAATTTCCAAATGAGTTAGGAAAGACCCCCATAAAATCTATACCCTAAACATCAAAAATTTCACATGCGTGTATAGATTTTAATGGCATTTGATCTCTCTTAGAAATATTCCCCGTCCTTTGCCATCTATCATATCTTTGCACAAAATCATAGACATCCTTATTTAAAGTAGGCCAGAAAAATCCACATCTAGGATTTTGTGCGTAAAAATGCCCACCCACTTCATAGATATGCCAATGCTCTTGAATTGATGGAATTTCATTATCAGGTACCATCGCCTAATCACCCCATCTGAGCAAACTTTAAGAAAATATGGATCCTTCCAGACATAATATTTGGCATCACTCTTGATTTTATTTTTATGATGTCTAGAAATATCCATAGGCAATTTCTTGGTCATCAAATAATTCACTAAATCAGCATACCAAGGATGAAACCCATGAATTGAGTATAAATACTCATCTGGGAGCATTTTTGAAATTGATAAAATATCTCTATCATTTACTATACGGCTCAAATAATCAGCGACATAATTTTCGGCGTCTTTCTTATCTCTGATCTCAATATCAAACTCTTGTAAAAGGAGAATCCAACATAGAAGCCTCGGTTTTGACTCGCTTTTCTTGAGTAAATATTTCAATGTAGCATGATCTAAGAAAACAATCACTTTTGTACCCAATAAATATGATCTAAATTTTTCTAAGGCATAAATTATTGCATACAACCTTTTTTCAGTTATAGTGTAGTTACATTGGGCTTCATCAAGCATCCTTGATGCATAATAAATTACGTGAGGGACTTTGTCAACTCTTTGACACAAAATGATGCCTACAACCTTATCACTTGCATCACACATTATCTCAAATGGATAATTCCAATCCCATGGCTTAATTATGGACATAGAAATTAATTTCTTCTTCAATTTCTCAAAAGATTCTTTGCACTCTTCGTCAAAATCAAATGTATCTTCCTTCTTCAATAATTGTCAGAGTGGTTGTGCAACTTTCGAAAAGTCTTTTATGAATCTTCAATAGAAACCAGCATTTCTTAAAAATGCCCTCACTTTACGCACACACGTGGGATAAGACACATATTTAATTACTTCAACTTTAGCCTTGTTAACCTCCAATCCCTTCACTTAGACAACATGTCCCAGAAGAAATAATCCATAAATACCTCAATATTGACATAATACACCTTTGAAACATTGTAGGAGCATTACATAGCCCAAAGGGCATACGTCTATATGCAAAGATGGAAAACGGACATGTGAATGTCGTTTTGTCTTGATCTTCAAGTGCTATCATAATTTGATTATAAATAAAATATCCATCCAAAAAGCAATAATGTGATCTACTAGGTAGCCTTTCGAGCTTTTGATCCAAGAAAGGTAATGGACAATGATCTTTTTTGTGTGGCTAAATTTAATTTACGATAAGAAAAATGAACACACCCATCCATTCTGGATTCTAGTGGCAATCATTTCAGCAATATCCTTTTCCACAACACTTAAGCCTGTTTTCTTTGTCACAACATGGATAGGAATGACCCACTGAGAGTCAGTAATTGGATAGATGACACCAGCACCAAGAAGTTTTAAAATTTCATTCTTGACAACTTCCATCATTGGAGGGTTTAAGCATTGTTGTGCCTCCCTTGATGGTTTGGAAGCGTCCTCAAGTAAAATATGATGCATATACATAGAGGGACTAATTCCTTTAATATAAGCTATTGTCTATCCAATTGCAGTTTTATACTTTTTGAGTATACTAACTAGAGCTTCTTCTTGCTCCACAGATAATTTGCTCGAAATAATTATTGGGAGATTTTCTCCATTACCCATATAAGTATACTTCAAATGAGCTGATAACTGCTTCAATTCCAATTTTTGTAGACTTTGAACAGATGGAAGAATTTTTTCATGATTAATTGATAGATCTATCATAATCACATTCTTCTTATTCAACTTTTCTTCAATTATAGACAAATCGTCAATGAATAATTCATCATAATTCAGATTGTCATTATCCACATCCATCTTCAATATAGATTTCATGAATTCTTCTTTGTTTAATTCAAAAAGTTCCTTTTCTAGTGATGAAAATAATTGATTGCACAAATTGAGTACACATCATCACTTTGTTGTTTCATTACATCGTAAATATTAAACCTTATGATCTCTCCATCAAATTCCATAGACAAAGTTCCATCCTTTATATCGATTTTTATTTTTGTTGTCCTAACAAATGGTCTACCTAGCAGAATAGGCACATGACTTGTTTTATTAATATAATCATTATCAATTTTTTAAACATAAATCGGCTGGGAAGACTAGAACATTTAGCTTGATCAGAACATCCTCTAATACACCTACTAGATGTGCTATAAACCTATCAGTCAGCTGTATGACTTGTTGGTTGTAGACGTCCTAAATTAAGGGATTTACAAATTGATAAAAGACATAATATTTATAGATGCACCAAAATCAATCATACATCCAGTAATTTCAGCATTACCTATAATGCATGGTATAGTAAACATACCATGGTCTTTTTTCTTAGGGGCAACTTCTTTTGCAAAACTGTAGAATTTTTTTCTCCTGCATTACTCTCTCATGATCCTTAAGCTTCCTCTTATTGTGGCAAAGCTCCTTTAAAAATTTGGCATAGGTAGGAACTTGCTTGATAGCCTTCAATAATGGAACATTCACCTCCACCTTCTTAAAAAGCTCAAAAATATCCTTTTTCGCTTAAAATTTCTTATTTTTAGCTAGACGCTTAGGAAATGGAGCAAAGGTGACAGGTTTGGTGATGGGATCAATTTTTGAAATTTTCTGAGTTTGCTCTTCATTTTGATCCACATCAGGAATTATCTCCAACTCGTTTTTCAATTTCCTTAGACTTTGACTCAGGTTTCTTCCATTCCTTACCACTCCTTAACATCTCAGCATTGGCGCTCTCTCTAGGATTGAGTGATTAGGAAGGAAGTTTGTTCTCTAAATTAGCCTTCAGTTGGCTTATGTCGGAGGCAACTTGAGCAACAGTACTCTTTATATTACTCATCTTAAATTTGATATGTGAATTTTCAAACATTATTTACTTTTGAGTCTGTGCCAGAGTCCTAACAAGGTCTTCAAGAGACGATCCTTGATTATTTTGAAAAGGTTGTTGTTGATTTTGATAGAAATAGGAGGGGATTATTTTGAGCTCTAGGTGGATTTAAAACATTATTGTTATTACTCCATCTAAAATTTGGATGGTTCCTCAATGGTTGATCAGCATTATAATCCCATTGATTCTGTCTTTGATTTCGTGGCCCAACGAATCCCATTGTATTACCTTGTTCCTCATATAGAGTAGAACTTGTGTCAGTTGGATAAGAAACACTATTACAGAATTCACAAGCTTTCACTTATGCTGAATTTTGTTGGTTACCAGTTGAGTAATCAGAGTTGTAAGAGGGTATCCAACTTTTTATCTGTACTAGAACTTCCTCCACCATCCCTTTCATCTCTAGAGCTGAAGTCTTGAGAGCTTTGGGCTGATATTTCAATTAATTTTCTTTCTTCAGTAAGTGTTTTATCTGTTAGGACGCGACCACTAGAAGCATTTATTCTATGACGATCTTCTGGTAGCAACCCTTTATAAAAGTACTGAATAAGCAAATTTCTAGCAAGGCTGTGATGTGGACAGCTTGCACACAGTCTCTTGAATCTCTCTCAATATTCATCCAAATATTCCCCATATTTTTGTTTTACTCCAGAAATTTCTTTTTTGAGAATTGTAGTACATAAAGATGGGAAATATTTTTCTAAAAACAATTTTTGCATTTCAACCCATATATTAATTGAATTGGAAGGTAATTCATATAACCGGTCCTTTGTATAGCCTTACAAACTAAAAGGAAAGACATACAATTTGACAGTTTCGATAGAGACATCGTTTGTTCTATTGGATTTGCATACAACATAAAACTCTTTGATGTGTCTGTTATGATCTTCGCCAGTGTGTCCATTAAAAACCAGTAATTAGTTTATTTAGGAACCCATACTTCAATTTGAACGGAACATTGACTTCAGGTAAAACAATACAATGAGGTTCGTTTTCAACTGTCAAGGCTGAAAGTTCATGTAGAGTTTGATTCACTTATTTTTTGTATTATTAGCTACATTGTTATCTAAATTTGGAGGAATAATATCTGCTTTTCTACCATTTCTATACTTTAAAATTCGATAGGGGAATAGCTACGTCTTTTATTGATGTTTGAAAATGAAGATGAGGGAGTTATTTGACTAAATTGTTGACTATCAAATGAGAATGTATAATCAACCTAATCAAATTAATCCAACATGTCAAAAGAGAAGGTATATGTTAATCTAATAATGTTGAATCAAATAAGGAACAAACTAAACATGAATCATCAATAGAAAAAAAATATTTTTTTATCCAATCACATGCAAAAGGTTCTAATCAAGTCAGAACCAAAAGAGAGTGTATTTGATTAAATGCTATTAATATAACCAAATAAAAATATGTCATTAGCATAACTAATATTTTAACATAACTTAGGTGACCAATCCAAGTTGTATTAGTTGTTAATTTGATAAAGTTCAAATTGTATATAACAATCATAGTATGAACAAATCTGATTTCAATCATATTAATTTTATAATCTCATAATCCCTTTTACTAGAACTTCATTATTGGGTCTTCTATCAAATATCTACTCACTTGTGATTGAATTAAACAATACAAACATGATTGAGATAACAAGTAATAGATACATTATCAAAAGAGAGAGATAAATGTTTATACTTGATTGAAGAAGAGTAGTAAGAATGGTCTTTGAATCTCGAAAACACCAAAGATCCGAAACTAGCCAATGAGAAACCCTAGGTTTTTTATGCCTAAGATCTAGTGAAAAGCTGATAAAGTTACATGAATAACATGGTCATAATGTCCCTATTTATAGGAAAACAAATAATAGAAAAATATATGATGAAAAATCTAAATTTCGGATAAAATATACTGTCAAAATCCTCGCATCACTCCCATGACAGTCGTGACTTGCTCAAGTTTCCTCCAGGTCATTCGTCACGCCCGTGACAAGCACAGGACACCGTCAAATCATCCCATTTTAATTCGAAACTCATCTAAACTTTTTCTATTGCATGTAATACATCTTCAAAACGTCTTTAAGCTTAGAAATTAACAACAAATGCATCGTTTAGCCTAAATGTCTTCATAATTCGTAGAAAGATTTCACAACTTTGATCGTTTTTCATAACTCTTACAAAACATCTTCTCTCGATCAAATCTATGACAACAATGAATAAATTGCAATATCAATATTTCAAAAACTAAATTTAACAAAAAACATAAAATAACACACAAAATGTACGTAAAACAAAGAAATTAACTTCAAAAAAATATGAGTGTTATTACGCTCATCACTTAT